>JAPQWV010001935.1:0-68790 GCA_027422505.1 Craterostigma plantagineum | reverse complement strand
TTCGTCTACAAGCGTTCAAAATGCTCCAGGTAAAGGTTCCAAACTCACTCGATTTTCAGTTTTGTTGCCAGTAAAGTATTTGCACGAATTTCATAAAGTCTGATGCAATTAACAGAACGAACTGATCTAATATTGCGGAGAAAAAAAATAATATGCCTATCTCGTGTAGTATGTGGTTTTGGTGATTCTCCACTTCCGACTTAACGTTTGATAGACATACCAATGTCTGGTTCTGGACTCTGGTGCATTAACACACGGAGAAATTTATTTTCTGTACGGAACATTGTGTTTAGATGTGTTTGACTATGAATGAATTAGGTGAGCTTAAGAAACCCCTTTATAGTAGAATTTCCTTCATTCCATTCCTATATTGTTGACCAACTTTATTGATTTATTTATGGTTTCGTGTTCCCTTGGTAGTCCTTTTTCCAAATGCTTCATTGTTTTGTTTTCAACGCATGTCATCTCTGCTAATGAAAACTTTGCATCAGATGTCCATGTGGTGATTTCTTGATAATGACATAACCCTTTCTTCTTGGCTCTGCATTTCATGTGCCTTTCAGCATCTCGTACGGTTACGCTGGGACGAATTAATTCTACCGAAGAAGGAAATTTTGCAATTGTAGCTGTTACTTTGATGTCTGAAATCGTAGATCCCCGCGAGGAATGGGCTTTGAAAGTCAAAACATCAGCTTTGGTTTGCTGAGTTTTTCATGCTGCATCTTTGTAATTTGCATGCCCCTCCTCCATTGTATTTCATTCAAAATTGTGTTCACTTGTGCAGATAGTTCGTAGAGAAGGTTCAAATTTATGGCATGAACTTCACCTTCCTTAGTCAATCTTTCTCGTATGGGTCCAATACAGGTGAAGTGCAGTGAACAGCTTTCTCTATTTTGGTGAATTAGTTGCTTACAGTTACTTGAAACTTGAGCATCTATTCTAAGAAGGAAGCTGCAACTGGAATGCATTTAAACCCACCTTTTGATTTACTCTTATATACTATATTAATCCACCACAAATGCCTATGATATGACGGCTATTTAAGCAAAAATTTTGCTGGCAGGCTGAGCTGGTGGCAATGATGTTAAGATGGCTCCCAGAAGATATTACTGTTCATAATGAAGATTTAGAAGTCTCGCAATCCTTTTCTTTTATCTGTTTTTGTTCTCTAAAGTTTAATTCTCCTTTCAACTCTTCTATGTTTAAAAAATGTCGTTATGGGATCAACCCCGTCTCTTTGTATATAAAATATATTGATATATCTTGTCTCTTCATTGAACTTCTGCATCCATGGTAAACTCAACAGATTTCTTTTTTCAGGTGATCGCAGGAGATTTTTATTGCTTTGGCTAACCGAATCGTGCAAGATATATTGCCTCTGTTGTATATGTAAGTTTTTTACTGTTACCTTTACTGTACTTTTGTGCTGGATTGATTGACATTCTTGTGATTATCTAGTTACTGAGGGTCACTATAGTGCTGCAGTCATGGAAGCTGGAAAAAATCAAATGCGTAATGCAAACTGCATGCATTGGCAGTGATCGCTGCTGTCAATGCTGTTATTGCATATGCTGAATGGGCACCTCTGTCTGATCTTGCAAAATTTGGAATTATTCAGGGGTTTGGTTGCCCTCCTTACTTCTTTCTATGGTTTGGTTAAAATAAAACTGTTTTGTACTTACACTTATCCATATCTGTTAAACAGTTGCGGGTTCTTACTCAGATCTCCTGATTATCGTCTTCATGCATGCGAGTTTTTAAACTGGTCTCACAAAGGTAGTTAATGTATTCTTTTGTAATCCTTGATAAAATTTCTATGTATATGTTGTCACTACACTCTACATTTTGTAGAAAAAGACCTGTAGATGCTTCTTCCGACTTCGATTCTGCAATGAGGAGTCTTTTTGAGATTTTTATGAATGCAGCCAAAGATTTCAGCCCTGTTGCTGGAGAAAATGAAAGTGAATTGAGTTCGCTGAGTACATATGTGAAAGTCTTGTTTCATTGGTTCCACAAACATGCAGTGTATTGCCAGTGACGATGCATTGGTCTCATTCTACCTTCAACAGGTCTTTTCAGTCAATACTATTGATGATAGTAATTAGATTCAAAATTTATGGCATATTATCATTTAAACATTCTGTTTGTATTTTAGTGTTTATTCAATTGCATTCATAGTTGCTGAGTTGAGGTACTTTGGAAATGTTCCCTTAATAATTAATGGAAGCACAGGCTGCTGAAAAACGTTGACTGAGTGCTGAGGCCAATTTCTGAAATGAAAGCATTTGGCGCAAATAGGAAATTAAGGATCACTGTGATTTTTTATCTTCACAAAATTTGCTTGCCCTTGATGGATTTTCTTCATTGATTACTACTGTTTATTCTTACTAACCAGAAGGAAATGATTCCATTCCATGCATCCAATCAGACTAGATATAGTTTATGATGTGGCTTGTTATGTTTGCTATTATGGGGCTTAGAATTTGGACCTGATACGAGAGAAATGTGTGGGTCTTATGAATTAGTTGAGTCTTTTTATTTGATTTCTCTTCATATTTCCTACATTTTCAGATGCTAGGGTTTTTTCAGCACTCTAAGCTGTCACTTCATTACCAATCTCTACTCTTTTGGCTGGTAAGATTTAGTTACTAATTGCAGGGAAGAAGTCGTGTTTAATTTTCTTCAGTAGTTGTAATAATTTTATTATTGTGATAGGCACTCATGCGAGATCTTGCAAATAAACATAAGACTGCTTTGGCCAACGAAGTGAGCTTGGGGTCCAGAAAGGCTGATATTGGAAACATCAATGTTTTAACATTAGTCAATGATGGTATATGCAGTGCCCTACTAGAAACGGCCTTCCAACGCATGATTAATAAAGAAAAAACTTCCCCATGAAGCAGCATTTAATTTTGGGTCCTTGAGTTGTGGAGTGATGATCTAGACAGTAAAGTAGATTTTGGTCAATACCGTTCTAGACTTGTAAGTCTCATACTAATCATTTCTAACGAATGAATTTCACTATTTGCTCCAGCAATGATTCGGAATTTTGTGCATCATATAAGGGCATCTTAAAACTTTTTAGCTATCTTTTTTTAATACAATACTTCAACTTTACACGTTTACTGATGTCATCTCAATCCTCACTTGACTGTATTCAAGCTTATGCATTATCATCATTCTTAGAAGACTGACTGTTGAAGTGTATATTGGTGAGGAAAGTGCATGTCGTGGTCATGCTATGTTTTTAGATGCATTTTAGCTCACCATGGAGACCTTCATGTTTCTTGTTTCTGAGCTGTTTATTATGATGCCATCTCTGGAAATAGATTTTTTATGGGGTTGACATATATGTGCGAAGAGGACTGAGTATGTGGCATTCGGTAGGTGCATTCAGTGCCTTATATAGTATGATCGGACACTAGTCTGACTTTAGCATTACAAATACTATTGAGGTTCATTTTAGGGAAATCGAAGTAGTAATGACTTGGTGTAATACTGCATATTTTCTAGTAGGTTTACAAACATCAGAAAAAATGTACGAGTAGTAAATAGTGTATTAAAGTTTTGATATTAAACGGCATATGCCTAGAGGCATCTGCGGATGTGCAATGCAAATTGGGATATTCGGTAGTTGTTGCCGGATAGGACGCATCTGTAGAATGCAATGCACATTTTTTATATCTTATTTCCATAGTCATCGACAATATTTGTGCACCTTTTGTAAAGGCTTTCTGCTGTATTGTCAATCCCACGCCGATACACCCATTTCTTAGTTTTGGGTTGAACTTTATTGGCTTGACATTACTTAGTCTTAAAGAACTGCCCTCAAGGTGTCTTCTTATTCTCGCCCGTTTATGCTGCAACTTGGCTTGTTCTGCATCTAATAAGAGATAGCGCGGGACTTGAAGCATAAGGCTCCTCAAAAGTGCGATCTTCGGTCCCTTTATCCTGTTAACTGACACATAAATCAAGAGATGTCTTGTTGATGAAACATGAACTTGATATCAATTACAGTTTGTTTAGGGTGAATGTTCATTACGCAAGTCAATGATGCAGCAAGTTAATCCTGTAAGATATGATAGGCCTATAGTCTTTCTCAATAAGTTTTCGGCTAGAACGGATGATTCTGGTTTGTGAATTTTCCAAAGGAGGGGAACCACAGGAGCTTTCAATGATGCTTTATAGTATAATTGATAGGGTAATAGGCAAATTTATTAAGGCTTCTTCCTATCATTTAATGGTGTGTGATCATATATGTTCAGAGGTTACTGTAATTCCATGGTTGTTTTTCTTTAACTCCTCTGGATCCTTCCATATATATTTTTTATCAGGTTTGGTATTATGATTTTTTTTGTTTGTTTTCCTTCACCTCCTTTGGACACTGACATTGCTCCTGATTGTCTTCTCACTTTTTAGATGTATGCCTTTTTTGGCATTCTTGGCTTGTACTGGTTATGCATGATAAGTGCCTTTACCTTGTTATCAATTTTCATTAAGCAGATATTCACTTGTATCGACTTCATGCATATATAATGTATATTTTGTTATTATGTTGTTTGACCCTCCCATGCTAAGTCTGTGAATGGATCAACTGTAAGATAATCTCCGCTGCTAATATAACCATAAAGACTGATAAAAAAAAATTAAATTTAATGCAAGATGTTTTATGAAACATGGATGGTCAGAAGGTTTCTTTGTGTATGCAGTTGGAACTGATCCGTCTGATAGCATCTGAGAAGCCCCTTATCACAGTTATTAAGGTCTCAGACAGAATTACTGAGATTATCAAGAACGTCTCTTTGATGCCTGTACTCTCTAGTGTAAGTCTTATCAACCTTATTCGGCTAATTGCTTTTCATTTGCTGGCGATGAATTTTGTATGCTTAACTCCTTATCTATACATTTCATTATTATCTCAATGTCTCTGAATCCGTCTCTGTGAAATATCTAGTGTCTGGCCTTGATGGAAAGCATGCATTTGGCTTTGGAAAATATTGTTAATGCAATATTTGATGGTTCGACTGAATTCATGCAAAACAACAATGAAGTCAATATCTCACTGCTTAGAATATTTGAAGGTTTGATTACTGCCACTACATTAATTTATGAAGCTTTTTAGTTCTCTGCTCTTTGCTTATGTTGACTGTCAACTGAAGGCTTGCTTCAACAACTCATTCATTAAAATGGAATGAACCATCACTGGTTGAAGTTCTTGGTCATTATCTGGATGCTCTAGGCCCTTTCCTGAGGTATTGCCCAGATGCTGTTGGCAGTGTAATCAATAAACTATTCGAACTATTAACCTCCCTACCTTTGGTGATGAAGGTTTATTTATCTTCTCTATCAAATCAGCTACAACCATCCGTTTATTTCATTACCTTGCTTGACTATAGCTATGTTTTTGTAGGATCCTTCTACTAGTGCTGCTCGGCGTGCAAGATTGCAGATATGTACGTCCTTCATTCGAATTGCTAGGGCTGCTAAAGAGGCCCTCTTGCCTCACATGACGGTGATCTACTGTTTCCTGTTTCAGTGGAAGACAGCGTTATTGGAAATGATATTCTTCTTGAATCGTGCATTTGATGATGATACTCTGCGTCTTGACTGATTATTCTGGTCTGTTCCAGGGCATTGCCAGTACAATGACATATTTGCAAAACGAAGGTGCTTTGATGATGGCAGAGAAAAACCTTCTAGGCGAATCCTTCCTCATTATGGCTGCTTTTGCTGGGTAAGCTTCGATGAACATTTCTACTTATTGCATTCTCTAAGTTCTTATTTTCAATATTTAACTAAATTTTGGAACTTTATTAGGGTTCAACAACAACAGGAAGTTTTGTTATGGTTGCTAGAACCTTTGAGCAATGAATGGACTCAGCCAGAGTGGCAAGAAAAATACTTGACGGGCCCAGAGAGATTTGTTGGCCTGTTTTCTGAGAGTCAGTTCATGTGGTCAATATTTCATACTATGACATTCTTCGAGAAGGCGCTTAAGAGAAGTGGTTTTAGAAAGAGTAATCAGAATCTAGAAAATGGTGAGAAAACAAACTCTGTTGGTGCTACCGATGACTTCCCATCTCCCTTGGATGCTGCCTCCTCTTCTCAAAGTACTGCAGTATGCTTTATCCCTTTTCAACTTTTCCTAAATTCAATTTCTTTTTTTGGCGATTTCTTGTCATGGACTTTTGTTTTCTAATTTCCAGCTTCTACAAGCTATACATTCGCTTTGGTCTTCATCTGTAAGTGTACTTCTTCCTGGAGAAGTCAAGGCTGGGATGGTTATGAGTGATGTAGAAAAGAACAGCCTTCTTGGAGAAGGGAAGCCTAAGTTGCCCAAAGGTGCTTTAGCTTTCGGTGATGGATCTCAATTTCATGTCAGCAAGGAGGCTTCTCCTGATGCAATTGAAAGTATACGGAATTGGTTTAGAGGAATAAGAGAAAGCGGGTATAGGAGTGTATTTACTTTCATGCTCCACTTTACTTTTCATCTTACTGGGTTACCCATTCCTTTATTAATATATTATGGAAGTGAGATCGTAAAAATAAGTAAATGCGATGATACCCAGGCAGAAGACGACCTCTTTTTGGGGCTACACTTTTAGAGTAAATGCGGGTAGAGTGTATTTACTAAGACAGACACGCTACTCTTATAAAGTGAAAATTTTCCGTTTAGTGTTCCCTGTCCAGCTAACCTTAGCTTATTGTTCATCTTATTCCTATCCTGGACTTGGTATATCCTGGGTTGCATTAATACTAGTGCAAATCTGATTTGTCAATCTTCCTAACCACTAGATACTTGCTCAACCCTGTTAGTTAGTTGTACTTCACTTGAGTGAATACCCTTAGGAGTGCAACCATTTAAGTTAGTGCCGTATAGTGTCGGCTAATGAGGTATACGCACATTTTTTCCTAACCAAGATATCTTTGCCAATCCATTCTTACAGATGGTTCATGTGACAGATCTTCTCTGTGTCTTATATAAATGCATAATATTTTTGCTTTCATAGATTCGGCTTATATATATTCGTTTAAAACTTGTTGGAAGTGGATGTTCAATTACTTTATTAACTATGTATTCTAGGTATAGCATATTGGGTTTATCTGCAACCTTCGGAGACTCCTGTTTCAGAAGCATGGACTCTAATTCCTTATCTATAGCATTGATGGAAAGCATTCAGTACATGGAGTTCAGGCATATGAAGCAGATGTTGCACTCAGCTCTAATTCTCTCATTAAGCATATTCCCGCAGACATGTGGGATATGTGGCTCGAGCAACTCTTGTATCCATTACTTGTGCACGTTCCGGAAGCTCTTAGCTCTTCATGGTCAAGTCTTTTACAAGAAGGCAAAGCTAGAACGCCTGATCTGCTCGGAATACAAGAGGGATCGGACTTAAAGACTGAAGTGATGGAGGAAAAGCTTCTAAGGGACCTTACCCGTGAAGTATGTTCACTTTTATCTGCTATGGCTACCCCAGGACTTAACACAGGGCTTCCTGCACTAGAACAGGCTACCCAAATTAGCCACACGGCTGCTGATGGTTCTCTGAGAAACTTAGATGCATTTGCTCATTCTTCCGTGGTTGGGTATGTATGTATATCACTTGTAGTACATCATATATCTGACCCGCTGCCACCATCTATCATCCAACTATAAGTGTGCTCTTTTGCAGATTTGTGATGAACAAGGAAACTCTTGCTGCTCCAACATTAAAGATATGCGTGGAAGCTTTTGGTTGGACGGACAGTGAGGCCATGTCCAAGGTTTCTTCCTTCTGCGGAGTGGTGATACACCTTGCTGTTTTGACTAATAACGCGGGGCTTAGAGAATTTGTGTGTAAAGATCTCTTCGCAGCAATCATCCGAGGACTCACCTTAGAGTCCAATGCTATCATAAGTGCAGAATTGATTAGTCTCTGCCGTGAAATCTTCGTTGGCCTTTCTGGGAGAGATCCATTGCCTCGCCAGGTCAGCAGTAATCATATCTTTCTTCTCCTTTCTGTTGTAATAATAGTATGTGCTGCTATGGCTATCTACCTATGATTAACATAAAATTCTGTTTTTTTTTGGCAGATTCTGCTGTCTCTGCCTTGTATCACACCCCAAGATTTGATTGCTTTTGAAGAAGCTTTGTCAAAAACAGCCAGTCCGAAGGAGCAGAAGCAGCACATGAGAAGTCTTTTAATGTTGGCAACTGGAAACAAGTTGAAGGCCATCGCTTCTCAGAAGACGGTCAACGTCATCACAAATGTCACTAGTAAGCGTTTCATCATATCTTATCTGTCTCTCTTTTCAATATGAAAGTCAAACAAGAGTTCACATATATATGCATATATCTTCAGTAATAATAGTAGTACCTAGTAGTTCTAATAATCCGTGGAGTTGTTAAGTATCATGATATCCTTTGTTTTATTTAACTTGTTCAGCGAGGTCTCGAGGTTCGGATGCTACTTTAGTTCATGATCAAGGGGATAATAAGATTGGTTTAGCTGCCATTACATGATGAAGATAGTCTCAGTCACTCGGTCAGTCCGTTGGGCATCATCATGATCATAACTATCTATCTATCTATCTTCTGTTGAGTTGAACAAGTTTAGACTTAGCTAACTCTTCCTTCTTTCGAGATGGGTTCGCATGTAATCACCGTCCACTTGGTATTTAATTATATTTTCTAGTTATACCATCAGCAGTTCTGAAGCTTGTTAATAAACATAATCCACTCTTTATCCGTTGAAATCAATTTTTTTTAGCGTATATATTCTGGGGAATCTGGCCAGCGGACGTTTGACTCGTGCGAGAGAGCAGCAATTTGTAGCAATTTCACTCGTATTCCCAACTTAGTTTTAGAGCCCATTCATAATGGTTTTATTACTACTTTTCCATCGAACATATATCGACTTGTATTGTTATTTTTCAAACGAAAGTTTTTCATTAAAAAAACATTACACAAAGGTAACGAGTCGGATACTCCATCGGATAATATTCGACCATTGGAAGGGGAAAAAACTCTCAACAAGACGGAAACAAACAGAATAAGTAAAAGAGGAAGCCAAGAAAAAGGACACCCAAAGAAGACACCTTGAACATATGCTGGACATAGTAGATTGATAAATCATGAACAAGAACCTGATTCTGTCACCATAAATATATTTGGTTTGGAATTAGGAATCTTATAAATCACTAAATGAATAATGGTGCCATGATACACATATAAATGTTTCATATTGTTCGAGATAAATAATAGTGAATGCCCTATATCGTCTAATCCTCATGGCATTTTGAGGTCGTATTCCTTACAATCTCTCAGGTGCACTCAATGCCATGCGTCTTGAATCTAATTCCCATCTTCTCAAGATGTCTATTCAGCACGGGCTGAGATAAAGGCTTGATGAATGGGGTCGACCACGTTGTCCGCGTCGCAATCTTCTGGACGGCTATGTAGACATTTTCAACGAACTCGCGTAACACGTGGTATTTTCATTCTATGTGTTGGGATTTACTGTGAGGCCTTGGTTCCTTTTGTGCGATTGCACCACTATTGACGCACTACAATGGCTGCGGTTTTTTCGGCAATCGGAGCCACTTGAAGTTCTTACAAGAACTTTCTCATTCAACATATTCATTTGCTGCCTCGGAGGTGGCTATGTACTCAGCCTCGCAGGTGGAATCAACAGTTGTACTCTACTTGGAACTCTTCCAAGATATGCTCCACCGTTGAGCTTAAGGACGAAAGCCGAAGTGGATTTTTGGTCATTCACGCCCGACTGAAAATCAGAATCCACATATCCTTCTACTTCTAATTCTCCATTTTCATAGACCAACATCATATCCATTGTTCTTCTAAGATACTTAAGAATATTATTGGCTGCTGTCCATTGTTTTTTACCAGGATTTCCTTGAAACAGACTGACTACGCTCACTGTGTATGCTATGTCGGTCTAGCGCAAAGCATCGCGTACATCAGGCCACCCACTACGAATGCATAGGGGATTCCATTCATCTCTTTCTCTCTTCTCACTCTGAGGACAAATAGCTTTGGAGCACATGTCCCATTAAGAACCCTTTATTAGAACTATTCACATTTGTATCTTGAGGACCTTTTCGAAGTATAGGGCCTGGGAGAGGCCAACTTCGTTATATCCATTTTAGAATATAATGTCGCTTTTCTTTTTCTCCTAATTTCTTCTGTTCCTTGGAAGTACTAAGCTTAGGGCTTTTACTTATCTTTTGTTTGGGTCACCATGGACTTTACAGTCTGACTTAGAATGTGTACTAGCCTTTTAGCTTTGGGAAGAGGAGCGTCTGTTTGAGTTCCCATATTTAGTTTAGACGAAGATATTTCTATAGAAAGACTATTTGAAACAGGTAAGGGCGGAGAATTTTTTAGATTTAAAATCTCTTCTAAAAGTTTTTGCGTTTCAGCTCGGAAACCCACACTTCCGATTCCAAGGTTGCGGTAATTCTGCAATTTTACTGGCAACTTCCGGAATTTCCCAACAAGTAGGTTTGTTAGAATGTAAAATGTTTTCCCCGTTAGGCGCTTAAGAGGAATCTTGGTCGTCTAGTTCACAATAATTTGCTCTAAAAGGATAATCTAGTGAAATATTTATTGTGGTGTTTTAGGGTAATCTCATATTGTTGAGCGACTACATTCCACTCAGTTCTTGTTAATTCTAGACGACTTGCCTCAATTACTTGAAGCTTCCGCTTGACCATCCACTTTTTCTCAAGAAAAACTGACATATTGGTGGCTTCTGAAAATTCAGTTTCGAAAAGTTTTGTTTGTCAAAAGGTAGCGTGAAGTTCGAAAAAGTATGAGTGTCGAAAATTGTGTGTACCTAAAAATTTAAAAATTCAAAAACTTCAGAAAAAATTACCAAAACTTTTTCTATGATGTGCCAAATATGTCCTAAGTCGATCGTTGGATAGGTGATCGTTGACGCGCTTTGTAGATTTGAAGAATTTTGGCTTTTGAAAAAACCGTACTGAAAGGCTTTAGTATTTCGTGAACTACGGTGAAGTTTCGAAAATTTTAAGCGTTTCGAAAACTATACTGAAAGGCTTAAGTAATTCAAAGCCAAGGTAAGAGTAAATTTTGAGTAAATCTAATAATCGCAGAAACTTTCCGTTTTACAGCAGGAACTTCATAAATTCATAACAATTAGCAGAAATATTGGATTGAGACGATTCGAGCGGCTATGAACATCTGAGAAAGTCAGCTTTAAATAGAAAAAAGTTTCGAATAAATCGGGCAACCTAGAAGCGGCTGTGCCAGCAGTTTTTTGCCAAACAGAAAATATCAACTTTTATCTCGATATACCAATTTCAACAATTCATAGAAAATTGCAGAAACAACGGATTGATTCGATTCCAATGTTGGGCTTAGGCCCAGTTTTGTGCCTTTGTTATTATCCCACATCGGATATAACAGTAAGGCATGAGGGTTCCCTCTCCTATATAAGGAGGGCTATACCCTGATTTATAGGTACACCAACACATTAGAAAGTTATTTGTGTTAACAATTAACTCTAGGAAAATTCCCTTTGGGTGAGAGTTTGGGTTAGCGGGTGAAATAACTTTCGGGTCGTTGTTGTCGGGTTTTGGGTGTAGGCGAGCGTAGAAGAATTGTGTGATTGTAATATTCACATAGTGGATTTTCTGCGGCCTTGTTGCCCGGGTGGTTTTTCCTCTTCGTTAACAGAGGGTTTTCCACGTTAAATCTTTGTGTTGTTATTTTCTCCTGTTTATATTTCCGCGACGGATCTTGGGCGGAATTTCGGTACGGCCGAATTTTCCAACAAGTGGTATCAGAGCGAGGTTAAACCTAGTTGTTCGTGCGGTGGAGCTAGCGACGGGTGGAGCTTGAGCGCAGAAGGGTTTTCGGCAGACGAGTTGCTATTCGACTTTCTACGAAGTTCTTGTTCGCTAATCCACAAGGATGTCCGGAAGTAGGTTTTCAAATCTGGCGAGATTTGATGTGGAGAAGTTCGACGGAAGAATCAATTTTGGCTTGTGGCAAGTGCAAGTCAAGGATGTATTGATTCAGTCGGGGTTACACAAAGCTTTGAAGGGCAAGGAAGTTCCCAAAGGCGATGCTACCAGCAGCACTGAGGAAACAGCTGGCAGCAAATCTGGAATGAGCGACGATGATTGGGAGGAACTGGATTTGAGAGCGGCAAGTGCGATACGACTGTGTCTCGCCAAGAATGTTCTTGCAAACGTGCATGGAATTTCGGCGGCAAAAGCGTTGTGGGAGAAGCTTGAGGAGTTGTATCAGACTAAAGGCGTCTCCAACCGGGTGTATCTGAAGGAGCAATTTCATACATTGCGGATGACTGAAGGTCAAAGTATTTCAGATCACTTAAGCGTTCTCAATGGAATCGTCTCGGAGTTGGAATCCATTGGAGTGAAGATTGACGATGAGGATCAGGCGTTGAGACTCATCTGGTCTCTTCCACCTTCTTATGAACACATGAAGCCGATCTTGATTCATGGGAAGGAGAAGATTGTATTTCTGAAGTCACTGGTAAACTTCTTGCGGAGGAGAGAAGGCTAGATGGTGGACGGAACAATTCACCGGAAGATCAAGCTTTGTTCGTCAGTGGCGGAAAGAAGAGGAACTCCAAGGGGAAACAAGCTGCGATTTGCTGGACGTGTGGACAATCTGGGCACGTGAAAAGAAATTGTCAGAAAGGTGGAGCAGGTTCGGCAAGCAGCTCCAAGTCGGTAAGTGGAGATACCGAGAAAGACGCTAATTTTGTCTCTCTCTCCACGGATGAGTTTTTCTGAGAGAGACAAGGGCGTCCTTATGGCATGTCGCTAAGTGTCATGAGAAAGGGCGCATTACTATTAGCGGGTCCACAGTTTACACACGGCATTGGTTTGGCGTTGATGCAAGGTGTGTGGTGGAAATTTCGTGTCGAGGGCTGATGAACTTCCTGGCAAGCCAAGCATGGAAGTTGCACCATAGATTTCAGCAAGGTTATTTCGACATGGGCCGAAGAAATGCTTGGATATGATTCCAAGTGAATATGCTTTTATGGTGGAGCATGGTAGCGGAAGTATGTGGATCTTCGCCAAGTGAAGGTGTCAAGAAGGACAAAGTCACAAGGTGGAGGTTGTTGGGCTTAGGCCCAGTTTTGTGCCTTTGTTATTATCCCACATCGGATATAACAGTAAGGCATGAGGGTTTCCTCTCCTATATAAGGAGGGCTATACCCTGATTTATAGGTACACCAACACATTAGAAAGTTATTTGTGTTAACAATTAACTCTAGGAAAATTCCCTTTGGGTGAGAGTTTGGGTTAGCGGGTGAAATAACTTTCGGGTCGTTGTTGTCGGTTTTGGGTGTAGGCGAGCGTAGAAGAGTTGTGTGATTGTAATATTCACATAGTGGATTTTCTGCGGCCTTGTTGCCCGGTGGTTTTTTCCTCTTCGTTAACAGAGGGTTTTCCACGTTAAATCTTGTGTTGTTATTTTCTCCTGTTTATATTTCCGCGACGGATCTTGGGCGGAATTTCGGTACGGCCGAATTTCCAACATCCAAGTGATGTGAAAAGCTGAGTAAATTTGGCATTTATAGAAACAATTCCGAAAGAATCAATCAACTTCAGAAATTCACAATAGTTACAGATAGGTCAACTATGTTGAAAACAGAAGTTGCGAAGGATCCAAAACAGCAATTACATGAAGAATCCTTTTCCGTGATGTCAAAAAATTCATAGAGAATAGAGGATTGGTCCGTACAATGCTCAGTGGACGTCCCTGGTCGACAGCTCCCTTCCATCGCCAATGGAGAAGTGACTGATCAGTATCCAAATTCAATCTTTAACAAAAGCCTAGGATGTTTAGACACAATCTCAGCGATCTGTTCGAGCAACTGTCGGGGATAGACAGATCCAATAGGGTTCGAAGGAGAGAAAAGGATCAGAACCCTCGATTTTTCGGTCAGCTTAGATTCAAGAAGCTTGGGGATCTAAAGGAAATTCTCTGGTAAGCTTGTGGGAGTATCACAGGTTTTGCATCTGCCAATCTTGCAATTTCTGGGTAGCTAAACCAAAATGGAGCGGGAATAATAACCTGGATGAATAGGTGATATATAACATCCAATGCGTTCATGTGATTATACTGATTGCTGTAAGAAAGATCAATGTCAACTAAATTTAGGAAACTCAAGAGTCTTGCCTCGTCGCCAGGTGAGCAAACTGCAAGAACTGCTTGGAGAATGCAACTGTTTCGCCACATTGCTCACCAAAATATGCTCGGGCGTGTAAGTGATTCCATTCTCCTCTGTCGAAAGAAAAGAGAGAGAAACGACATCAAACCATAATAGTAACTTCAGTCCAGCTTGGTATTATCATTTCGTAAAACTACCTTTCAGCTTCTTATAGATCGCTGCACGCAGTTACATCATCTGGTGTATCCTTCACGTATTGCATTTGATTCCAGCCTAAATTAACAAAAAAAAAACATGATTTTTTAACTCCATATTTGATGTGGACTCGACTAGGCTGGGCCGAGAAAACAAGACAGAGAGAAGCCCAATAAGCCCATGAAGAAGAAAAGCCCATAATAAAGTATAGATCGAATCTGGGAGAAAGGACCTGCGAAAATCCGACAGGTATAAGCGTTATTCGGGTAAAAGGGTCAAAAACTTTTGGGTATTCTGGGACAAAGGAACGGCAGAAAAGAAGGAAGGAAGTCACAGAGACGCGTGTCGACTTACTATAGGAAGGTACCACTGATCACGTTACTGTGCAGCCGCATGGGTCATTCAATCAGGCAGCCTTCACCTTTCCTAGTACCCTAGCTAGTACGTCCCCCGGAAAACCTGGAGCATCGCATCATATAGGCGGTGGGGAACTGCTATAAAAGGAGGGACTTAGCCATTTTTCAAAAATACGATCATCATTCTAACACTGTCTCAAAAAAAGATCATCATTCCTCACTATTTTCTCTTATTCTGTCCTGTTGGGACAAAATAAAATGTGAGAGACGTCAATGGAGGAAAATTTGTCCATATCGAAGAACCTAGACCCGCAATTAGCAGAGGAGGACCTCCAGAGACTGCCCAATGTGGTGAGGAACGGCTAGGACCTGAAACACATGCCCAAGGTGATGAAGACAAGCATGACGATACATGTGAATCGTAAAGGGATCTCAGAACACCCAGGCGGACCTCAAACAGAGGAAAAGAGTAGTCACACAAAGAAGGAGAGAGCCTCGGGGATCTCTTTCGAGGGCCCCACAAAGGTTCATGCACTACGCAACAAACCGGAGGAGATCCTGACCTTAGCATGAAGGCATCCGATGATGAGAAGGCCTGCGACCGACACTTCAGGGCTTTCTAAGCCTCATTCTAATTTATATTATCGTTATCATAATAAATATGGATACTAACAGTTGCTGTCATTTGAAGGACAAAATAAAGAGGCTCATCCAGGCAGTTTCCTTAAAAGAGTTTGCCCGAGGTACTGTTCTAGATCCCAGAGCAAAATTCGTAGCTCCCCCAAAGGAGGGAAGACCGTCTCCACCACCTCCAAACAAAAGAGCTCCACCACCACTTAGGGGCCCTATGCTCATTATAGTGGGAGGTCCTAGGGGAGAAGATTCTAAGCAAGCAAGGAAGACCCGAAGCTCCCCATTCGGGACCTAAAAGCCCAGCTCCGCGCTGGAAAGAAGACCCGAAGCTCCCCCTTTGGGACCTAAAAGCCCAGCTCCGCGCCGGCAAGAAGACCCGAAGCTCCCCTTCGGGACCCAAAGCCCAGCTCCGCGCTGGCGAGAAGACCCAAAGCTCCCCCTTCGAGACCTAAAAGCCCAGCTCCACGCTGGCAAGAAGATCCGAAGCTCCCCCTTCGGGACCTAAAAGCCCAGCCCCGCGCTCGCAAGAAAACCCGAAGCTCTGCATTCAAAACCTAAAAGACCAGCTCCGCACTGGCAAGAAGACCCGAAGCTCCCCCTTCGGGACCTAAAGCCAGCTCCGTTCTGGCGAGAAGACCCGAAGCTCCCCCTCCGAGACCTAAAAGCCCAGCTCCCTGCTGGAGAGAAGACCCGA
Organism: Craterostigma plantagineum; assembly: GCA_027422505.1. Classification (NCBI taxonomy): domain Eukaryota; kingdom Viridiplantae; phylum Streptophyta; class Magnoliopsida; order Lamiales; family Linderniaceae; genus Craterostigma; species Craterostigma plantagineum. Next base: position 52,732 of record JAPQWV010001935.1, on the reverse strand, counting down.
AGCTCCCCAGCTCCCGCTGGTGAGAAGATCCGTAGCTCCGCGCTCAGAACCTCCCAGCTCCGCGCTGGCAGAAGGCTTACAAAGCCCAGCTCCATGAAGACCCCAGCTTCTATATTCGGGATCCAAGAGCCAAGCTCCTCGCCAGCACGAGAAGGTCTGTGGGGCCTAAAAGCCAAGCTCCACGCTGACGTCCAAAGAGCCACGGGAGATACCAGCCAAGCTCCTCGCTAGCATGCGAATGTCCGAAGGACCTAGAAGGAAACCCAAGCTAACGTCCAGAGATCCACGGGAGACATCCCGCATTGATAAGGCTCTTAGCCAGAACATCAGGGCTCCCTAGATCCATTTTCTATTATATATTATTTTATCGTGATAAATATATTCACTACACTAACAATTATTATTGATTGAAGGATGCAATCGAGAGGCTTATCCTGACAGAACACCCGAAAAAGGCATAGCCACGGTAGCGAAGGAAGGCCCAATGGATCTATTGTAGGAGCTCCACGCTGGTGTGAGAGGTCCAAGATGTTAAAGACCGCGGGTCCTACCTTTTCATCAACAAAGGGAGGACGAGGACCTCCACACCAGTAGGTCCAACATTGCGGCCCTGGGGCACCCACCACCATTTCTCCGTAAAAAAAATGAGTGCACCAACCAACGGCCTCCCCGATGGGAGCTCGCTGTGTCGTTATCCCAAGAGCTCCCTCAGACTTCCATGAAGCTGTTATGACGGGAAGAAACAGGCGATAGACGCGCCCATGGAAGACCACCCTAACCTCGGGACATGGAGCTGTTGGGATCTCTCCTTAGGATCCTGCGAAACCTCATAACGTCATGAAACAACATGGAGGAGATCCTAGCCAGCCGGAGACATCCCGTGATGAAAAGGCTCTTAGCCGAAACTCCAGGACCCTCTAAATTTCATTCTCATTTATATACCATGATAATATGATCATATACTTACAACTGTTGTCGTTTGAAGGATAAGATCAAAATCTGAGGGAGTTCATTGATCATGGCCTCGAGCAAGGTCCGAAGGTAGTGAGGAGGACTCTGTAGGAGCTGTGCCGATTAAGGGCAGACAACGTCCACCTCATCCAGATAGGGGCCAGTTCCAGTCAGGACTCGTGTCCTTAGCACGAGGCACTGGGGACTCCAATGTCCAATAGATTCCGAATCATGCACCCGGGCATTTGAAGGACTTAGAGGCCCAACTCCGCAATGGTGCACAAAGGTCAGAGGGACCTCAAAGCTAGCTCCGCGCTGGCACGTGAAGGTCTGCAAAAACCTTAAAGTCCACTTCCGCACTGGCGGAAAGACCCGGAGCTCCGCCCGTGGGACCTCCTAGCTCCGCACTAGCAAGAACACCCGAAGCTCCGCATCCGGGACCTCCCAGTTCTGCGCTAGCAAGAAGATACAGAGCTCCGCCTTTGGAATCTCCCCAGCTCCGTGCTGCCAATAAGAGCCGAAGCTCTGCATTCTGGATCTGCCCAGCTCCGTGCTGGCACAAAGACCTGAAGCTCCGTATTCAGGACCTCCCAGCTCCGCGCTGGCAGGAAGCCCCTGCCGCATCCGAGACCTCCTAGCTCCGCACAGAACGTCCGCAGGAAATAGAAGCCCGGTTCTTCGCTGACATGAGAAGACTCAATCATCCAATGGGATCTTCAGACACAAACTACACACCAGAAACGAAGGAAGTGCGAGATGAACAACTTGACTCCATGATGAAGTACGAAAGGTCCACCTGTTAGATCGGGACATATGACCCTAGCTCTCCACTGCATAAGGAAAACCACCAGGGGATTTGCGAAGACCAGCTCCAAACAAAGACACGAGTTATGAGTATGGGATCTCCAAGTCCCGCGCCTTGGTTGCATGCGAAGGTTCGCTCTTGGGGACCTCTGAACCAAGATGCTCCTATGTGAAGATCCTCTGAACCAAGATCCTATATGAAGATCCTCTGAACCAAGATCCTGTGTAAGGATCATCTGTGAAGAGACTCCTATGTGAAAATCCACTATATCAGCTCCTATGTGAAGGTCCTCTAAACCAAGATGCTCCACTAGCAAAAACACCGATCCTTCTATTAGGGATCCACTATATCAGCTCCATGAAGGATCCGAGATGCTCCTATGTAAAAACCTTTTCATCCACAAGGAGGATGAGGACCTCCACCCATACATCAGCAAGTCTAATATTGATTGCAGCCCTGGAAGCATCCACCGCCATTTCTCCATCAAAGATAAGTACTCTGAGCAATGGTCCACAAGGGGATTCCGTCATGGAGCTCATCTGGACCTCCATGAAGCTATTAGGCCAGGAGGACAACTACCTTAACCTGACCAAAAGAAAAATCACCAATGGCCAAGAAGAGAAGCAAGCCACCGCAACTGAATAGGAAGGGACGAGTGAGAAGCATGACCAAAGGAAAACCATTACTGCCTTAACCCCACCACAAAGATCTGCCGAAATCTCTTCTTAGGGTCTTGCGGAACGTCATACTGTTATGCAACAACATGGAGGGGTCCTGACATCAGCCGAGAGACAATCCGTGACGAAAAGGCTCTTGGCCGGAGCTCCAGGACCATCTAAATCTCATTTCCATTTACATTCTCGACACCATATAAATACATGCATCATACTAACGATTACTATCATATGAAGGATGAAATCGAAGGGCCCATCCTAACGGAACATCAGAGGAAGTCCGTAGACCATGGCCTCGACCAACGTCTGAAGGGCTCCGGGCAAGGTGGATCCAATCTCCAACAGAGCCCAAAATCGTACACCTGAGCAGGCAAAGATCTCAAGCTCCATAGATCGTGGTATTTTTATCAGAACAATAGTTATCATTTGAAGAAGAAGATAATAGACTTACCAAGCGGGAACCATTGTGACCTTGTTGCCGTGATGGCAAAAACATAACTCCAAGCTCGCCGAAAAAGTAGGGGGTGTGCCTAATAAAGGTAGACAACCCCACTTCCTCCAAATTAGCTCACGTATATTCTATCCAAGGCCTCTACCCTCATTATCGTGGGAAGTCCAAATAAAGAAAATCCGACAAGAGCCCAAGAGTTCTAAACTCATGTGATAAGGGATTCCAACGCAAAGGGATCTGTGAGACATACGAGGATGCATTGGCCGAAGTTTGATTTGTGCTAGAAGATGGGACACTTGTGGCCAGACCACATAACGATGCCTTTGTTATCGCCAAAGACATATGAAGTTCGACCTCCTGAGATACAACCAATGGAAGAAACCATGTCGAGAACATAAAAAAGAGCCCAATCAATGGCGGAGGGATCAACGAAGCTCCTGACGATGCAACGCAAATGATGTAAGGGCAACATCAAAAGGAAGCCATATTACGAGGAAATAGGAGATCAGAGGATGAAGATAGAACGAGAGGGGCCCGCTAGCTTACAACAAGAGCCACACAAGGAGCTGGTGGGATGTCTAGAAAAAATGCGGACCAATTCGCATTTTCTCCAAAGTATATGGGGTTCGCCCAGATATCGCAACACATCATCATACCAAGAAGACTACCCATCAAATAGAAGCTCCGACCGTGCGAAAGTGAAAGAGCCCAGATCCTGAAGGAGGAAGTACACAAGCTTTCCAAGCAGGCCATGTCCAAGAGATCAGTTCCCTACGTAGCTAACTAATGTGATCCTTACAAAAAAGAAACGAAAAGGGAGGATGTGTGACGCCCGGGGCCGATGAGGGCGGGGGAGTGATCGCCGGTGCCAGAGAAGTGCACGGACAAGGAGCGGCTCCTGGCAGGCTTCTAGGCGAAGGGGTACATGAACGAACCGATTCGACACCCGAATGAGAGGGGACCTGAGATGACAATGTACGGGCGTGTCAGGCTAAGAATCATAGAAGAGGAAATGATAGTACTACTCATATCACCAAGGTCGACCTACCTTTTCGAAAGTCCATCCGAAAGAACTTCGAAGTTAAGCGTGCTTGACTTGAAGTAATCTTAGGATGGGTGACCCCCTGGGAAGTTTGCCCAGTGTGTGCGTATGTGAGCGAGGACAAAGCACGCTAGAAGGTTAAATGGTGGTACAGTGGGGCCAGACTATCAGTCGGAGTGTGGTGGGCCCAACCCTACTGGTCCCTGGTAGGGACGGATGCTACAGCAACACCCGGTATGGGACGGGCTGTTACAGGTGGTATCAGAGCACAACCTCTCGCAGTACGGTGCTGGTTCGGGACGAACCAGGCAGAAGCTGGTGGGCATGTGACGCCCGGGGCTGATGAGGGCGGGGAGTGATCGCCGGTGCCAGAGAAGTGCACGGACAAGGAGCGGCTCCTGGCAGGCTTCTAGGCAAATGGGTACATGAACGAACCGATCCGACACCCGAATGAGAGGGGATCCTGAGACTGACAATGTATGGGCGTGTCAGGCTAAGAATCGTATAAGAGAAATGATAGTACTACTCATATCACCAAGGTCGACCTACCTTTTCGGAAGTCCATCCGAAAGAACTTCGAAGTAAGCGTGCTTGACTTGAAGCAATCTTAGGATGGGTGACCCCCCTGGGAAGTTTGCCCCAGGGTGCGTGTGAGCGAGGACGAAGCATGCTAGAAGGTTAAATGGTGGTATAATGGGGCCAGACTATCAGTCGGAGTGTGGTGGGCCCAACCCTACTGGTCTCGGCAGGGACGGATGCTACAGTGACACCCGGTATGGGACGGGCTATTATAGGATGTGCAGTGACTTCAGAGACCTGAGCAAGGCGTGTCCTAGGGATCATTATCCATTACCCTGATGTGAACCAGCTGGTGGACTCCACCTCTGGGTGTGAGGTCCCCAATGCCATAGACGCCTACCAGGGGATTTAGGAGGTCCAGAGGCCAGAAGGGAGGTTAGTGGCTCTCAGCCGAGAAGAGTCTCCCATTCTTCAAATGTGATATGAAAGAGCGAAGAGCACGAGCGGACTGAAGAATGCGAACAGACCTTTGAAGAATTGAAGGAATACCTCCACAATACACCTCCCCCGACAAAACATCTAATAGGGGATGAGTTGGTGCCGTGTTTCTCTAGGGAAGCATTAGCTCCGTCTTTACTAAAGAAAGAAGAGACCTCCCAAAGCCAACCTACTTTATGAAGCAAGGTGTTGTCGGTGGATGAAACCAGATGATAAGTCGATCAGATCTATCCGGGAGAATGGTGAAATGCACCATTAAGCTAGGGAGTGCGACGAGAATTCAGACAACGGACGGCTGCCAAGAGCTCGGACCCTCTTCGATTTTATGCTCGAGACCACCAAAGGAACAAGAAGCAGAAATGGGAGGTGCACGCATACAAGTCAGCGACTTTTCAAAAATCTGAAGCAGATGCTCTTATCTTTAGCCCGAGAGTAGAGGAACTCCGCTTCGCCATTACTTCAAATTCTAGGCCTCCACCAACAAGTTAGAATGCAAAGTCTAATTCATGGCCTGAGGATCGCGAAGGAAGTGAGGGCAAGGGATGTTGATTTGTTCCCAGATCCACAACTGGTTGTACTACAAGAGTTACGAAATGAAGGACGTGAAGATGATGGAATACGCAAAAAGCACGATAAAGGGACTAACAACCAAGTTTGATGTTGTGAATCATGCAGGTCCCGAGAAAAGAAAGTCGTAGAGTTGACTACTTGGCCAAAATGACGAGCCGGGTTTTGACCATCGGAGAGGATGGCATCACCAATTTCACGAAAGAGGAGAATGAGGTACGGAAGTTTGTGAGAAGCATATAAGGAGTTGAGGATTGGAGGACCCTATTCCGGAGGTCACGAAGGGCATGGAATTGAAAGACAAGAGGGATGGACCTACCAGAAAGATGGACCTCGAATCCACATCCAACGGAGGTCTTGATCAAAGAGGTACAGCTCCACATGGCGACATAGCTTCACCACATCGGGATGTGATCCCCCGTAAAGCTCCGTACGACGCGTAAGGATCCTATCTCATGGGACCTATTAGCAAGTTCCGCACATAGACACGAGGAGTCAAGAGCAATAAGCCCAGATCCATGCTGACATTCAAGGGCCAAACCTACCTGTTAGGGACCTCTAAGTGCAGCTCCGATACTCGAAGGCCCTTGTTTGTACGGGACCTACAGGCATATCTCCGTGCAGGTATAAAGGTCCCTTGACACCAATGACCTCCGGTCGGCAGCATGAATAACACCAAAACTCCCGGGTTTGTGGTATAAATGACACCAAGGACCTCCCGGTCTGCGGCGTGAATGACACGAAGGACATATGGGTCTGTGGCGTGAACGACATCAACGACCTACGGGTCTGCGACGTGATATAAGGTCGAGGGTTGATATAGGTCTCTTACTATATATAATAATAGTACCGAATAATACGATCGATGCCAAAGGTCGACGGGCCTGCGGTGTACAAGACGCCCAAGATAGTATATCTGCGGTGTGACATGATGCCAGTCTAAGGACCTACGGTGTACAGGACGTCAAGATAATATATCTGCGATGGATATGATGCTGAGGTCGACGGACCCAAGGTGTACCCGACATCAAAGACCAATAAGTCTGCGACATGAGATGATACCAAAGGCCGACGGGTCGGCAGCATACCCGACATCAAAGATAAGAAAATCTGCGATGTGATGATGCCTATAAGGGTGTACAAGATACCGCCGCTGACGGGCTGCGGCGTACAGGAATCAAAGGCTCTCAGTAGGCCTGCAACGTGAATGGCACCTAAGAGCGAAGCTGGCGCTATAACCAGGGTAAATCGATGAGGGGATCCCGGGGTTATAAATTTATAGGCCTAAGTGTCTACCCAGTTACTGAACTCGCTAAGGACAAAGAGAGCCTAGCGCAAAGCGACACCTGAGGACAATGAGACGGTCATTGCAACCGAGGGCGTGATTCGTACTTGGCTTACGGATCGATAAGCGAGCTGGCGCTATAACCATGCCATGATAATGATGTTCCCAGAAACACCCATCAGGTCCGTGAAAGAAAGTATAATACGAGGAGGAAGGGAACTCCGATGAAACTTACGAACATGGGGAGTTAAGCTCCCCAAGTCCTTACCATCGTATCTCGAAAGAAAAAAAAATAACATAACATTTCTTACAAGCCATCACCACCCTGAAAAGGCAAAAAAGAGGATGCCCCAGGGAGCTCGGAGATACGTGCAGCAGGACCTAGGGATCTCCTTACAAGTGCAAAGGCTCGAAGAGGAGCTCCCCCATCAGGTCCCCGCCAGGAGAGTTAAGCTCCCTAAAACATATCAGGTCCTAGGATGCCCGAAAGGCCTTCCACCAAGTTCTCTGAGGAGTTGGAGACGACGGGCCAAGACCTCTGCATGCTTCTCTATAGCAGTGAGCCAAAATAGAAGGCTCTCGGGAGCCTTGAGATCTCCTTGAAGCACGCAGGCTAAGTAAGGTCCCGCAGGGATGACTTGGCCTCAGCTCCCAAGGACTCAGCACCACAACCTCCATGAAGTGTGTTGCTTCAGGAGAAGGGCAAAATCCGTCAAGAACAGGAGAGTCCTTCAAATAGGCTTGACCCTAATCCTCCGCCAGGCCCTCAAAGGAACTTCTTCCCAGCAGCTGTAGAAAGAAGGTGCTGCTGGCAAGCCCTAGCACCTTCGGCCCTTCGTATTTACCAAAGCAGTTGCCGTTTGCAACTCCCCCATACATGCAGAGCTCTCATCCCACTCAGTTTCTCTTTGGCAAAGGAACTTCACGACGTTGCAAAAGTGCTACCTGCTCCACCAAGCTCCGCAGATCCCCCCTATGCCGCTACACCAACGCGGAGCTCTCATTCTCCATTTCTTCTTTTTCAGCTCCAAATTTCAATGCAGCTTCCCCAGCTATCTTCGCCTTGGCGGCCAAGCTGGCATGAACTTACTCCAAATGCCCTTGAAGGGCCTGACTACTTTCTTCTGATTCTCAGGCCGACGGCCCACAGATGACGAGCGCAACCACCTGATTTATCACCTAAGAACGCAGCAAAAGAAATTCCAGTAGGGAAAACACCACCCAGGAAGAAAAAACCAGACGACCCAACACTTCCATCCATTTTCCCTTCTCGAGCTGATCTATGAAAGAGGGGAGGTCCTCTTTTGAGGATTTCCTTGTGAAACGTTTACTAAGATCCCCCGCCGTCTCTTCCTGACATTGGCAACTTCCGCTTAGCTCCCCCGCTCGGTTTTAGTGGCACGCCAGCCTTTCTCTTAGCTCCCGAAAATAGGGAGCTAAGGCCCATCTTACTATTTTACTCTAATTTACTTCTTGTCCCAAAAAGCAAAATTAGAGTAGGGGAGTGATTGATGTGGACTCAATAGGCTGGGCCGAGGAAAACAAAAAACAGAGAGAAGCCCAATAAGCCCATGAAGAAGAAAAGCCCATAATAAAGTACAGAATCGAATCTAGGAGAAAGGACCTGCGAAAATCCGACATGTATAAGCGTTATCCGGTTAAAGGGTAAAAACTTTTGGGTATTCTGGGACAAAAGGAACGACAAAAAAAGAAGGAAGGAAGTCACAGAGACGCTTGTCGACTTATTATAGGAAGGTACCACAGATCACGTTACTGTAGCAGCTGCAAGGGTCATTCAATCAGGCAGCCTTCACTTTTCCTAGTACCCTAGCTAGTACATCCCCCCGAAAAACCTGGAGCATAGCATCATATAGGCAGTGGGGAACTGCTATAAAAGGAGGGACTTAGCCATTTTTCAAAAACACGATCATCATTCTAACACTGTCTCACACACGAAAACACCTAGAAATCTCTCTTTCTCACTGTAATAATCTCTTCCACAAGATCTTTAACATATATGAGCGAAAGTGAGTTATGAGTGTGTAAATCTTCCAAGTATAGTGAAAACCCGTTTTAGAGCGTCCGTGAACGTAGGATCTACAAAGATCCGAACCACGTAATCCTTGTGTTATTTCGTTTATGTTCAAACAGGTCCCCCACGTTCCTTCAAACAGGTCCCTCACGTTCGTTCAAATAGGTCCCCCACGTTCCAAACACGTTCAAACAGGTCCCCCATGTTCCCAACACGTCCAAACAGGTCCCCGACGTACCCAATATTCTCCCAACAGGTCCCCATCACGTCCCCATCGTAAAGATAGCACCTTACGCCCTTAAAAACTTCACAATATTTGATCTACCGTTATTTAAATTTCTTGAACCCACAAATAAATCTTGTTGATTGGGGAGCCCCATATCCAATATTCATAAAGATTCCAACAGGGAAAAAAATTATGATACTATTTGAGATGATTACTTCTACGATTATAGATGGAGTATCGAAATCGGGCTCTCCAGCTGCTAATCTTATTACAGGAACACCTGCTTGTTCAAGTGCAGTGGCTTGGTCTGTGATAACTCAGTGAAACACTGAGTCTTACTCTAGGGCTTAATGATATATTCAAGTCCATTGATTTCTCTGTACTCAACACAGCAGAGATCTGCTGTGGATGATGTTCTTTAGTACTAAAAGGGTTCTGAAATTTTTATTGCAGGCAAGAGGTTTCTGTCGACAGCGGCGAACCCGAGTAGTCAGCTCACGGTGATCGGAAACCTCGTGGCTCACGCGCCGCCACAAAGATGGACTGGAAGGAGGTTCCGGGTTTCTGTTCTCACTGGGAATCGTGCCTAACTCGTACTCTTCTTCACTCTGTATTAGAGGTTGTCCGCAGGACCGCCTGCCGGCGATGCTCCGGCCGTTGTTTTCCCTTTCTTGGTCGCACCGAGCATTGCCAGCCTGGCATGTAGACCAGTCAAAATAGGCGGCATGTTGGGCTTAAGAAAGTGAGGCCCACACTGCCGTTCTAATTGTAACTATTTATACAAGGAAAATGAATATCACTCACCTCCGAGTCTGCCAAAAGAGCCGGTGGGGCGGGCCGGACGTACATTCAAAGCCCGCTGCTTGCGGGACGGGGCATGCCTTAGAATATGAGGCCCGCCCTGCCCGGGTGGGCCAGCCTCGCCAGCTTGAGAATTTGTATTTATTTAATTAATTTAAAGTTTTCAATTATTAAGAACTATTTATATGATATTTATGAATAAATTATATCCATTAATTATGCATGTTGGCCCGCTCGGGCTTGCAAAATCGCAGGCCGGCCCGCCCTTTGAATTGGTGGGGTGGGCGGGCCACCCTCGTGCCACGGGTGGGTCCAATTGCACCTCTAGTCAAACCTGCTTCTTCTTGAAAAAAAAAAGTCAAATTAAACTAGACCTGTTGGTGAGGCGGGCGGCAGGCCAAAAAAATGGGGAACGGCTGGGCATGGGCCAGGCCACCTGCATAAAGAAATTCTTAATTTTTATTTATTTTTATTTTTTTTAATTATTTAGAATTAGTTTTAGTTAATTAAGGTATTTATTAATAAATTATGGATAAACAACGTATTAATTATATATTTATAAATATATGTGTCATTAATCATAATTAATGAATCATTAACTATTAAATTAATATATTTAAATATAATATATATATTAATTATTATATATAATTTAATAAAACTGACGGGTCAGCTCGCGGGCAAGCCCGCCCGCTCCGCCAATCCCGCGGCCTACACGGCTGCCTGACAGGCCTAAAATATCACAGCCCAACCGGCACTTTTTTGGGGAGGGCGGGAAGCGGAAATTAAACACGCGCTATGTACATTCTATGTACTAGTAACCGTGCATACTCGATGTGTGTGCCAAAAAATATTTAGATCCAAGTATGTAGTCGATATGCATAAAATAACGTTTGAAATCGAAATAATTAATTCGAAACATTGTACTATTTCCACAAATAAATCGTAGATAACAAAAAAACATTCTTCTTGAACCATCATATTATTTTTTCCTCTGTTGGAGTTTCAATCAAAGACGTAAATCCATTTCAGATCTAGGAGACAGCCCAAAGTCCATACAATCCATTCTCCTACTTGGTTAGGACCCTCGAAAGTTGGCATAATCCATTTTTTCAATCATTGTTCATCAATCCCTCGAATTTCTCGAAATCAGATTCTAAGATCTTCGCCATATCTTCCTCGTCAGCATCCTCAGAATCGAAATGTGCACCGATCCTTGTTTCTCGGGAATTCGACGACGGCGAACGCTCAATTGCTTCATATAATCATAGTGTCGCCATGAAAAGGATGATCCTTTATTTATAATGACATACAAACATTTTCTCAAGCACCAGATATAAATAAAGAGAAGAAACAAATATTCAACCATGACATAAATTGAAAGTCAATATCAAATAAAATCAAATACCTGAACATGAAACCGTCAAGATTAATTTTCCAACACCTCGTACATTACATCCTGCAAGATTGAATGGTTAAGCCTTTAGTTAATAACGCACATGAAATGCATCAATATGTAGGATATAACAGCCGTCCCAACTACTACTCAGCAGTGCGCAGCCCTGAGGCCCCCTCTGATATGTTTGAATGGGAATTGAATATTGATCAGGATCTATATAAGATTCGATGTAAAAAGATATTATTAAAATTGAAAGTGAAGGATATCTAAAACGCCCAAGAATTACAGATTTTCATTTCATAAAATTACAGACTTACTTTGGTTCTGTGGCTTGAGATGAGGGAGAAGCCGCCGTTGTTCAGAGTTCATAAGCCGATGTCTCTGAGGAAGCAAACAAAATGCAGCAGAAGCAAAATACGGCTATGAGACTTTGGCGAAACTCAAAGCTAATTCGATTTCTTTTCTAACACAGACATTAGGTTTACAGAGTGAAATCGAGCTCATTACCGGCGACGATGTCCTGAAAGAGATCTTCACACGAAAGAATCATATAACGGAAGTAAGCTAACCTGTGCGCCGAGGAAGAAGGGTTTTGTCCGATCCAGGTGGAATCACGGTCTCGGGGAACACGACGGTTTCGACTTTTAGAGACATTCTTTTTGCTTTTTCCCCTTTCAGTTCTGCACAGCGTTTGATTGCTTCGTGTACTTCACTCTGTTGATATTATACCAGCGACATGTCGGCAAGGTGATTCGCAAATTTTCTAGGGTTTCCTTGCCCCATTTGTCAGTTTTGTTTCCTTGGAGTTGGAGATCGTGTGAGCGTCGTGTGTGGTGTGCCAACTGCTACCATAAGTTTTGATGATACTACCTCCGTCCCCACTTATTTCTTCTTTTTTTTTTTCCAAAGACGACAGTGTGAAATCTCATAGCACCAAGAGTTTGTACAAAAGACCAAAAACAAATCCCTGAGGTTACAATTTTCCTTCAGGGCAGAATCAGCTCATTTGAAGAGCTAGATGATGAAAAAAACCAAGCAAACTCAAAAAAGAGAAACCTAAAAAACATAACAAGGAACAAAAGAGAAACAACAAAAAATCAACAATTCTTCCACTGAAAGAGGCCACTGAGTCGCATGGGAGACTCCTAGCTTACCCAAGTTGTTCCAAGTCTTCAGGAGCAGACCAAAGGTGCAACTTGACATTAGTAGGAAGAATTGAAGAGTGGTCACGGGAAAGCACTGTCCACAGAGGGTCCTACTCACCCAAAACCAAAAGGTTCCTGTCCCATGGGACCAAAAGGTTCATCAAAGCCAAAAAAATCAGAAAATAAGTTGAGATTTCTTGCCATTCAGAAATGGCTAGATCTATTGTTTCACGTTCAGATATGAGGTTTTTTTCAAAAATCCATAAGTTCCTTGTTTTCCAAAGCATCCAAAGAATGTAAACAGTAAGTTGCATTCTTTTGTTGGAAAACCTCATTGCCATTTGATTTGTAATGGTGAACCACCAGTCATAAAAATTGAAAGTGCGCTCGTGGATACCATTCCAGCTGATCGGGCTAGCTTCCAAGTTAACAATGCCCTTTTGCATGTGAAGAAGAGATGAACCAACGTTTCTTCTTCCTCACCACACATTACAGATTGGATCAGCATTGATGCCCCTCAAAATCAGTTGATCAAAGGTTGGTAAAATGTTGCTGAGACACCTCCACAAGAAGTGCTTAAGCTTAGGTTTGATCTTCATACTCCATGTTTTTCTCCACATCGAGATTTTGGAGGTTCTCCCATCACTGGGCTCAGGAAGCATGGAGGCAGAAGATCTCAAACTCAGAATTTTAGCATAAGCAGAATGGACAGTGAAGTTCCCTTTCTTGTCGAAAGTGCCAGAATAGACGATCATCATCAGCAGGATCGATGTTGATTCCAAGGATTGTCTTGCATAAATGGACTGAAAAATAGAAGAGATAAGACCTTCATTCCAAGCTAGCCCATCCCTTGTCAAGAGTTCTCTAAACCAAATCAGATTCTGAGTAGGAGGAAAAATCGGGGATGGGATAAAACCTGGGATATTGTGAACCCAAGGAAATTCCCAGATTTTAATCGATGAACCATTTCCAACTTGGAATCTCAGACCCATTTTAGAACTATCTGACCTTCATCCATCCTTTCCATAGCCAAGACGAACTATCTGATACTGATTTTGTCATTAGGCCGCCCTTAGGGAAGTATTTGGTCCTAAGCACCTTGCTTACTAACAAGTTAGGCTTTGTAAGAATTCTCCAAAGTTGCTTGGCAATGAGTGCATCGTTGAAGCAAACAAGGTCGTGGAATCCAAGTCCCCCCTGCTCTTTAGGAACGCAAATTTTGGACCAAGCTTGCCAATGTATCTTTTCCCTTCCGATCCGCGATCTCCCCACCAAAAATTTTGTGATTAATTTTCCAATCTCTTTACAGAGGCCAATAGGAAGCTTGAAGCATGCCATGACATAGAGGGTAGAGCTTGGAGCACAGCTTTATAAGAATCTCCTTGCGGCAGGGTTGAGAAGTGATGATCTCCAGTTCTTGATTCTCTGCTTGACTGAATCAAAGACAAATTTTGAACACCTCTTTCTTGGATTTGCCAATTACCAATGGAAGTCCAAGGTATTTAGCATTTTTATGCTCATGAAGACCTTGAAGGCAGCTGCTGATGCTCGCTCTAACTTCGACTGGAGTATTAAAGCTGTAGAAGACTGCCGACTTGCTCAGGTTCACAAGCTGTCCAGAAGCACAGCTGTAAAGCTCGAGAATTTCTTTAATACAAAGGGCCTGTGACATGTTAGCTTCACAAAATAAAATGGAATCATCAGCGAAGAAAAGGTGTGTAATGGCTGGACCGTTTCTGGAAATTCTAATCCCTTTGAATCTGTTCTGCAAGGTTGCATTTTTAATCAGATTAGAAAGCGCTTCAGAGATGATGATAAACAAATATGGGGATAGAGGGTCTCCTTGTCTGATGCCTCGAGATGGTTTGATAAACCCACAAGAGATGCCATTGATGTTAAATGAGAAAGAAGAAGAGCTAATGCAAACCATGATCCATTCAACAAAGATAGATCCAAAACCCATATGTGTCATGATTTTGCGAAGGAATGACCATTCGACCCTATCAAATGCTTTGGCCATATCAAGCTTTAATGCCATAAGACCGTTTGTGCCCGTGCGAAGTTTATTGATGTGGTGAAGGCACTCATGAGCAATGACCGCATTGTCTAAAATTTGCCGACCCTCAAGAAAAGCAGCTTGGTGTTCACTAATACAGTGGGGAAGGTAAAGTTTCAGCCTATGGCAAGAACTTTGGATATAATTTTGTATGCGACATTGCACAGTGAGATAGGTCGATAGTGGGAGATAAGTTTGGGGTTTTTTTTGTTTTGGGATAAGAGTGATCAGAGTATGGTTGACACTTCTAAGCATTTTCCTATGGATAAAGAAATTTTTAACAGCAAAACATAATTCATTTTTAATGAAAGGCCAACAATGTGGAAAAGAGGGGAGTCATACCGTCGGGGCCGGGAGCTTTTGAGGGGTGCATTTCGAAGAGGGCTGCTTTGATCTCTTCATCATTTACAGGGCTGGCCAAAGTCTGGTTCATATCGTTGGTGATGGACTGAGGAATGCCTGGAGAATGCCTTCAATTGTTGGGGGTTTGATGTGCTGAAGAGGGAGTTGTAGAAATCAACAACTTCATTGACGATTTGGTCATGTGACTCGCATTTCTCCCCAGTTCTTTTCCTAAGATTATCCAGACTGTTACGCTTTCTCCTTTCAATGGTAGAGGCGTGAAAAAATTTCGTGTTTCTATCTCCTTGCCTAGCCATTGGTTCCTTGATTTTTGTGCCCAGAAAGAGCTCATCCTCTCTATAGCCAAGTGTAATCTTGATTTCAGATGGTTCCAATTTGTCCAGTCTCTATCTCCTTTCTATCTTTCTATTTCGGGCATCCCACATAATTCTTCCCATTTCTATTTTTGATAAAAAGTTATTCCAATAATTAAACTAATCACACCATTTATATAAAAAAAGACTTCTTAATTTGCGTGCCACTAATAAGTTTTCTCTCTCCATACCTTAAAAGTGTACTATAATATTAAAATAATGTAGTTTCTTAATCTTCGTGCCCACTAATCTTGAGAAGAATTAGATGGGACAGAGGAAGTAGTTTTTAATTTTTTAATTATTAATTATCTGTTTATTGATCGGTGGTTTAGATTGCTTCAAGTAGGTAACGGACGGCTATGATTTCAATTAAATTACAGACAAAATTAGTCTTCAATTCGACAGTTTATAGCAGCCTCTGAGCGTTTATATATAGTATAGATATATATATGTATGTGATACCATCATCGCACAACTCCCATCACTGCTTCCTCCTTTCCGTTACAAACACGCAATACAGAAAATTAATCGAGTGAGAAAGTCCTCTGATGGAGACTTTGAACACCAACCCTCAAGATCTTAGATTCCACAAAGAGATGGAACAATTCGACGCCATTCTCCACCTCAATGATCCCCAAACCCCTAATTGCCCAACCAAGAACAAGAGACGATGCCCATCGTCGTCGTCGTCTTTTTCCAAGAACTGATGCCATCTTCAAAGAGAGCAGCTGCTCCTACTCAAAGCGACTGTTTCAGAAAGCTAGCGCTCCCCTTCTCTTTTCCCAACAAGACCGCCGCCGCCTCATCGCCGCCTCTCCTTCGCCGGACCATCTCCGAACTACCGATTCAAGAATCGCCCGCCCACTAACGTCGTTCAGAGCCATCTTCCTCTGTACCGAACTGCTTCTGATCTAGCCCTCTATCCAATGGCATCCTTCCACGTGTCCCAAGAAATCTGCGCAGAATTCTGAAGGCCCAGATACTCAGGTCGTGGTCTCGGCGTTTTATCAAAATGTTTTTCCCTTTTTGATTTCTCTTCTCATTTCCTTGTTCATCTCAATATTCTATTTCATAGAGGCTTAAGAAGATAAGAGAGCGTATGAAGGAAATGAAACAATGGTGGGATGAAGTTGTCGGCGAAGACGATAATGATGAAGACGAGGCGAAAGATGCTCATGGTGATGATGACAACCACTCTAAGCTGGAAATAGCTGCTGTAAATGATGATCCCAACAACAATCCCAATAAGGTCATCTTCGTCTTTGTAATTTCAATACTCTTTTCTCTTCCCAGTTTCATACACTATTCAATTATGTTAGACTCAGTAATTGTAAATTTACTTTCTTCTTAGGTTCTATATTTTTTTTATAATTATTCAATGAGTAATAGAGATTAACACAATAGGATGATGATGATGATGATGATGAGATGATGATGATGATGGTGATGATGATAAGGAGGAGTGTGATGCTGTGGAAAAAGAAGAAGAAGATGTTTGGGTTGAGAAAGTGAATGGTGATAGTTTGGTGCTTCACTTCAAGTGCCCATGTGGAAGTGCTTATCAGATTCTTCTCTCTGGAAACAACTGTTATTACAGGTTGACAAATCTCTGATCGATCGATAAAAAAAAAGAAGAAGAAGCTGCTGTGTTTGGTAAAATGATGAGATCGATCTCTCGTAATAAGAGCATGTAATAATACTGTATGATAAGGTAGCAAGTACATGAATATTAATATTAGCTGATGTATGTATTGTTTTACCTTCTCGAACTGATCCGTAGTCAATAGATCCAAGGCTCATCATGGTTACATAATTACACTTCATTGCATTCAAATTTTCATACAGACACATATAGTTACCGCAATTGAAAATGACAATTTGGATTTCTTTTTACAATAAATAATAGCTGCCTCGCATAATAAGAAATTATCGGGTGATATCAAGGGATCGCATTGGTCCATCTAATATCATTTCAAACAATCTGTCTTGGCTTTTGTACCTTATTTTTATCCCACGTTAAGAAGCACAATGAATTAATCGAGGGTCACACTAAAGTGTAAATGGAAATTATTTGTGTTAACAATTTAATGATAGAAAAATTCTCCCGTAGAGTTGGGAAACCTTGCAGAAACATGCGATATGAAATTGTTTGCGCATTCCAATTGGCTGGATCGGATTAGAAACATGATAGTAAACAAGCAAACACTAAGCCACATAGAAAAGGAGAGCCGAGCCTTAAACTAGTATCCTTAATGCGTGATTTGGCTAGCATTCAGTCGTGTTTCTATCTTGTATCTAAAAATATCAACTTTATTGAGCATTAGCAATATTATACGGATTTTCCATTTGGGATTAAACGAATTATTGGCCAAAATCTAGAAATTCGTGAATATTCTTGAGGAATCCATGGTACCACAAAGAGTAATAGATTAGTACGCTGTTGGCTAGAACTCAGATATTCTTAGATTATCACCCGTTAAAGAATGGTGCGCATCAACTCGTATTAAACATTTGCATATGTGATAAACTTATTTTAATACGTTTATTGTTACGTTTATATGGGTTATAATATGATATTTTTGGTTATTCCATGCATTTCTTGGCTCTATTTAAACCATTTAAATATTGTAGGACCTCGAATGGTTATCGAGCGAGAAGGAACGAAAACGAGGCAAAAACGACGCGAAAACGGCAAAAAATGAAGCTGCCAGTAGACAGTCACGGCCGTGACTTCCTCGTACGAGGCCGTGAATGCAGGCAGCAAGCAACAAGAACCTGTTCCACGGCCGTGAGTTCCCTTGCAAAAGGCCGTGACTCGCAGCAGAGAGCTTAGGAAGGGAAAGAGCTTATGTGTCACGGCCGTGAGAGATCCTCGCAAGAAACCGTGACTCGCGGCAGAGGCTAATGGTGTCCATTGTCACGGCCGTGACACCTCATGCATGAGCCGTGAGACGAGGCAGAGAGTTCAACGAAGATAAATTCACCATTGTCACGGTCGTGACTAGTTTATGCAAGTGGCCGTGACCTGTAACCGAAAGTCAGATTTAGGGTTTAAGCCGCCATCACGGCCGTGATTCCTAATGCACGAGGCCGTGAAGGATTTAAGAAGTGCAAAAAGTCAGCCTAAATGTGTAGTTCACGGCCGTGAAGGCCCGTTAAGAGGCCGTGAACGTGCCAAATTTCAGGGTTTTGGACCAAATTCGAAGGATAAAAAGGGAGTTCTTCTCAGAACTCAACCACAACTCCATAGAGCCGAAAACCTAGAGAAAAGAAGAGGAGGAAGAACATTAGAAGCAGCCCCGTGATTCGGAGAAGCTCAAGGGACGATCCAACAACGCAGTCACGCTTAGTCGATCGAGGAACGAGAGCTCCGCCTCATAAACGCCATATTCACTTCTTATGGAAGTTTCTATGAGTTCTCTATTCTCGTTTCCTTTGAATCTCATTGTTGTTATGCCTAATAGAGTAGCTAATCCTCTTGCGTGTTTGGGTGTAGATGAACGTTGGGTTATGTCGTAGTTAAGGCGTAGGATAATCGTGAACACGTGTATTCGACTATTTATCATTCTATGATATTGCTTCTTTACATCAATATGTCTATGTGTTGATGTGAATGTATGGTACCTCATTTAGGGTGACAGCTAAATAACGACTAGGCCATTCGTAGACGTTAGGATTCGAGTATATGGCGACAGCAAATACTCGATCCTCGCCATCTAGTCATTGCTAAACTTAGATTCCCACAAGCGTTTGGGGCGACAACAAATCTGTGAGTGGGTAAGAAATTACTGCGATTTAGTCGATAATCACGTAGGAGCGATATTCCGTAGCCTTAGCCGACAACACCCAGCGGGATTTGAATCCCGAACACATATTTATCATCTTAAAGTCACCCGTATATTTCTAGTTGTGCTTCTTTAGTTTTCTCTATTAAATTAGGTTGCTCTGTTAAATTAGTTCGTATCATAAACAAATCCGCTATTTTATTTAGGCTAAATATCGAGTCGATAGGCCAATACTAGTACTCAATTTATTCCTCGTGTTCGATACTCGAATATTCACTATAGCTATATTACAAACGATAGGTACACTGCCTATCGCGCGTGGTTTTAGTTATAATATATTCGTTTTAATTATTACTTGACGTACTTGCACGAACTCTTATTTGAATACACACGCACGTGATCAAGTTTTTGGCGCCGTTGCCGGGGAGTAAATTGATATTAGGAACGCCGTAGTTCGGTAATTTAGCCACTATTATTTGTTAAATTTTTGTTTCAATTATTTGCGTTTTAAGTGTTCTAGTGGATTAAGTTAGTTTTTCGTTCTTTGTTCACTCGTTGGCGTTCCAAGTAATTCTATTAGCTTTATTCCTTCAAAATTGTCTATCATTCCTTCACTAATTTCGCTTCCACTCATTGAAGGTACTGTTTGACAGTGGATGACCCGAAGCCACCCATCGGGTCCCATTGTTGAAGGAGATCCAGATTTCGAGCGAAAGTTACGAAGACAACTCAGATACAATTCCGAAGGCATGACTAGTAATTATCAGGAAGCGCTTGTTAGCTACTCAGAGGACAACTCTCAGGAGTCGGCAGACAATTCTCGAACAGAGACGTCCAAAGACAATCGAGAGACAGAAGTCGAGATGGCCGACCGCAGAGTACCCATCCACCATGACCAAGAAGAAGAACAATCTCTACAAGATCTACTCAAGAGCGCCTCTCTAGGCGGTACCGAATCAGCCAATCGTTATTCCACCGATCGAGAACAACAATTTCGAGTTGAAGCATGCTTGGCTTCAGATGATCTTTCAGACGGCCCAGTTTGAGGGGAATCCTGATGATGATCCATACTCCCACCTGAAGGCTTTTCTGACAGTAACAGACACCATTTTCACTCAAGTACAGGGCGAAGGACTGGTTGGAGATGCTACCGCGCAGATCAATCACTACGTGGGAGGAGCTGCGAGCAGCATTCATTGGCCATTACTTCCCATTGGCAAATGTGTTAAGATTGAAGACGGAGATCTTCCTTTTTCACCAGAAGGATTCGGAGAATCGTTACGATTTGTGGGAGAGGTACAAGTCACTATTGAAGAAATGCCCACAACACGGGATGTCGAAGGCCGCTATGATCAATCGATTTCACGAAGGCCTCAATGATCAGGACCGTTCATATGTTAGACGGAGCCGCGGGAGGAGGGCTCGTGAAGCTCAATGCACAGACGACTGGAATCAAATCGATGACTACTCAAAGAACAACTTCATGAGAGGCAATACGAGGATAAAGACTCCAGGAGTGTTTGGGGTGATCGAGGAGACCTCTGCAAATGCCAAGTTCGAGGCGCTGCAACAACAGATTGCAACTACCAGTTCCCAGCTCCAGACGGTGATCAAACACACTACTTCCAAAGGCCGCGCAAACACAGCCCGTCCATTCTGTGATGACAACTCCATCACCTCAGAAGCCGTACACACCACAGTGCGAGGTTTGTGGTGCAACTCATGAGACCTCAGAGTGCCAAATAGGCAGTCATTAGAGCACGTGGACTATATTGGGAATTACCAAGACCAGCGGAGTTTTCAACCTCGAGCGCATCCAAATCTGGCGTATGGGAACCAAAACCACAATGGCCAAGGGCCACCGAGATTCCACCTAGACCATTTGGTTTCCAAGGAGGAACATCACGTCCGTATCAGAATGCGTCTGCAGGGTCGGGATCCGATGATATGAGGGAGATGAAGGATATGATGAAGACGCTCCTTACAAATTTCAGCAACACCACTCAAGCCCACGAGAATCAAATGAATAAGATGGAAGAGTACATAGAAGTACGTGCCCAGAACACCGACGCCTCTATCAAGAAATTGGAGCAACAAGTGGGCCAGATGGCGAAGCAGTTGGCTGAGCGAACTCAGGGATCCCAAGTTATACCGAACCGAACCCTAAGGAGTATTGCAAAGCGATTACCCTGAGAGACGGAAGAGAGTTGCAAGAGGTACCCCCAAGAAAAAATCAAATGATAAAGCTGAGATCGAGGCCACGACGAGCCAGAAGTAGAGGTAAGCAAAGGCGACAATGTTGAGAAGGGCGAAGCTGAGAAGGAGAAGGTCGAGCCTGAAAAATGAAAGACAAAGGAGATCGAGCGACCACCGGTGAAGCCGTACCAGCCAAAGATACCCTACCCAGCTCGGCTGAAGAAAGACAGAGACGAGGCGCAGTTCGATAAATTTATGAACATGTGTAAAGAATTACATATTAACTTACCGTTTGATAAAGCTATTACGCAGATGCCCAGCTTCGCCATGTTCTTGTAGGACTTATTGACGAACAGGAGGAAGCTCGAACATGTTTCCACGGTATGTCTACGAGGGGAATGCTCGGCGATACTTCAGAACAAGATGCTGAAGAAGCTCAAAGACCCAGGGAGTTTTACGATTCCCTGCCTTATAGGAGATTTAGTTGTGAACGTGCTTTAGCTGATCTAGGAGCTAGCATAAATTTAATGCCGTATTCCATGTTAAGCGCTTAGGACTAGGTGAACCACGACCCACTAGAATGAGTCTTCAATTAGCTGATCGTTCGTTAAAATATCCTAGAGGAGTAATTGAGGATGTCCTAGTTAAGGTAGGTAAATTCGTGATTCCCGCGATTTTGTTATCTTAGATATGGAGGAGGATGATAACATCCATTGATACTAGGTAGACCATTCTTAGGTACCGGTGAGACTATGATAGATGTTAGGAATGAGACATTGACTCTGATGGTAGATGGCGAGAAAGTTACGTTCAATATGGCTGAATCGATGAAGAGAAGTAATGAGCATGATGATAAGTGTTATTACTTAGATGCCTTTGAGCACGATTTTCTCTTTTCTGTGCAAGGGCTAACACAGGTTTTGAGCGAGGAGGACACCTGAATGATTATGGCGATCGATGAGTGTGGGGTGGAAGTAGACGATCCTATCATAGCCATCGACGAGAGCAGTGAAGAGGACAAGGAAAGAGCTCGGTCGAGGAGCCACCGATTTTCGACTTGAAGCCGCTGCCCGACCACCTCGAGTACACGTTCCTTGGCAGCAACGGAGGGCTACCTGTCATCATCTCGTCGAGCCTCGACGACGGAAAGAAGGGCCAGCTCTTGGACGTGTTGAGAGCCCATAAGAAGGCGATAGCGTGGAAGATTTCTGACATTTGGGGAATCAGTCCGAGATACTGTACGCACAAGATTCTAATGGAGGACGAAGCTGGTCGCCAACGTTAAAGGCGACTCAACCCGAATATGAAGGATGTCGTGAAGAAGGAGGTGATCAAGCTATTAGACGCAGGGATAATTTACCCCATTTCAGATAGTGCTTGGGTAAGTCCAGTCCAAGTGGTTCCGAAGAAGGGAGGAATGACGGTCGTCACGAACGACAAGAACGAGTTGATTCCAACAAGGACCGTTACTGGGTGGCGTGTGTGCATCGACTACAGAAATTGAACGACGCCACGAGAAAGGACCATTTCCCTTTACCGTTCATGACCAAATGTTAGAAAAATTATCTGCACTCATTTTACTGTTTTCTTGATGGTTTATCAGGATACCTGCAGATCCCTATAGCATCTGAGGACCAGGAGAAGACTACATTCACTTGCCCCTTCGGCACATTTGTATACCGAAGGATGCCATTTGGTCTATGCAACGCCCCAGCCACCTTCCAGCGATGTATGATGGCAATATTCGACGAGTTGGTAGGTGAGGTAATGGAGGTGTTTATGGATGACTTTTCTGTATTTGGATCATCATTCAATGTTTGTATAGCTAATCAGAAGCTCGTACTCGCACGTTGCGAGGATACGAACTTAGCACTTAATTGGGAAAAGTGCCACTTTATGGTTCGAGAGGCTATAGTTCTGGGCCATAAGATTTCCTCTAAAGGAATCGAAGTGGACCGAGCTAAATTAGAAATAATTGAAAAATTACATGTCCCCTCGAATGTAAGGTCAATTAGAAGTTTTCTAGGACATGCTGGGTTCTATCGTAGGTTCATTAAGGATTTTTCTAAAATTGCTCGACCCATGTCTAGGTTACTTGAGAAAGATGCTCCATTTGAGTTTAATGATGAATGTTTGCATGCTTTTAACTTGCTTAAGGAGCGATTGATCGCAGCACCTATTATGGTCGCCCCCGACTGGGGGTTGCCCTTTGAACTAATGTGCGATGCGAGTGATTACGCAGTGAGAGCCGTGCTAGAGCAGCGCAAAGACAACCATTTCAGGCCGATTTACTATGCCAGCAAGACGTTAGACGCAGCCCAAGCCAACTATACGACCACAGAAAAGGAGCTTTTAGCTGTCGTGTTTGCCTTCGATAAATTCAGGTCATACCTTATTTTATCTAAAGTTATTGTTTTTACTGATCACTCTGCCCTTAAGTATTACTAGCGAAGCCGGATGCTAAGCCTCGGCTAATTAGATGGATCTTACTCCTTCAAGAGTTCGATATAGAGATCCGAGACAAGAAGGGTGCAGAGAATCTGGCGGCGGATTACCTCTCTCGACTAGAGGAGTCCAAAATTTACAACAAGGACGGCAAGGAGATTCAGGATACATTCCCAGACGAGCACTTGTATGCAATACAAGTGGTAAGTGACGGCATTCCTTGGTTTGCAGATTTCGCTAATTATCTTGTTGCGAGGGTTCTACAAAGGGGTACACAAGTCAGCAAAAGAAGAAATTCTTTTCTGACTTGAAGTATTACTTTTGGGAAGATCCGTATCTTTTCAGGCGATGTGCAGACCAGGTGATACGACGATGTGTTGCTTCCCCTGAGACGACGAAGATTCTAGGACATTGCCATAGCGGACCAACTGGAGGGCACTATACGGCCAATCGAACAGCCCAGAAAGTACTGGAAAGCGGTTTCTATTGGCCTACGATCTTCAGAGACGCCCAACGGTACGTTGACATTTGTGATCAATGTCAGCGCGGGGGTAATATCTCTAAACGCGATGAAATGCCTCAAAACTTTATCTTAGTTTGTGAGATTTTTGTTGTTTGGGGTATAGACTTCATGAGCCCGTTTCCTAGCTCGTATAATAATTACATTCTAGTAGCTGTAGACTATGTGTCTAAGTGGGCCGAGGCGCAAGCTTTACCGACGAACGATGCTAGGGTTGTTGTTCGATTTTTACGAGCACTGTTCTCACGATGGGGCACCTAGATGCATCATTAGCGATAGAGGCACTCATTTTTGTAACACCCAATTTTCACGTACATTAGAGCGTTATGTGTTAGATACAGCCTGTCCACCCCTTATCACCCTCAGGCTAGCGGTCTGGTAGAAGTCGTGAACCGCGAGTTAAAACGTATCCTAGAGAAGACTATAGACGGGAACCGTAAGGAGTGGGTGAATAAGCTTAATGACGCACTTTGGGCTTATAGGACTGCGTATAAGACACCAATGGGCACTACACCGTATAGATTGGTCTACTGGAAGGCATGCCACCTCGCCGTAGAAATCGAACATAAAGCCTATTGGGCAATCAAGTCTTTAGACATGGATTTGGGGAAAGCCGGCGGAAATCGGCAGCTCCAAATTAACGAGCTTGACGAGTGGCGTGTATCAGCTTATGATAACGCTAGAATGTATAAGGAGCGTTCAAAAGCCTACCATGACAGAAAAATTAGGCACAGACGAGAATATCAAGAAGGAGACCAAGTCCTCCTCTTTAATTCTCGACTTAGGCTTTTTCCTGGCAAGCTTAGATCACGTTGGTTGGGACTGTTTACTGTTACTCGTGTTTTCTCATATGGTACTATTGAGATTTCAGGTATGGACATGGTACTTTCAAGGTGAATGGACATCGGTTGAAGCACTATCATGGAGGCGAGGAAGACTTGAGCGACAAGGAGGTATTATACCTCGACTTTCAGCCAGCATAAGAGCATGAGAGGTACGTCCGGCTCAAGACGTTAAAGAAGCGCTTCTTGAGAGGCAACTCAGGTATTTCTATTTATGTTTTAGGCATTTAATAAAATATATATTATTAATAATCTAAAACTATATATAATTAAATAAAACAATAATAATAGTAATATTTAATTAATAATGAATTTATTGCGAATATTGAGGATGGTTACAACGCAAAATCTAAAGATGAGATAGGAACATAGTTTTACTTCATAAAAGATGGTTACAATACCATTACAACGTGTGAGGTCCAACACAAAAGCAATTAAACTGCGAATAACACAAAAGACAGAACAATAGTTTATTTTGCTTCATAAGGGCGGTTACACACAAGTGCACCTTGTGGAGAACCCAACACATGAAAGCTAGTAAAATTCCGAACAAACCCAAAAGAAGAACAAGGTAGAGTGATAGCATATCTGAATTATGACGAATCCTCACATACTCTTCACTCTTCTTCTCATTCTCACGGTCTTGCTGCTGTCCCCAATTCATAGTGGCTAGATAACTCTGAATATCGAAATAAAGATTGCTGAAGACGTGGGAATTATGGTAGATGATGATATTGTGTTATTCTACCAATGTCTATTTATAGGCATGAATGGCACAAAAATATCATTATCAAATCTGGAAAATCCATTAAATGATATAGACGAATTTTTGACTTGGAAGATTCGACGCCGCGTGAGAAAGTGATATTTCCTTTGTCGATTATCAGATTTTTCCTCGCGCAAATCGTTCTCGAAAAATTCGTCGATTGCGTGTCAATCATAGTTAAAATATATATTAATAATAATTATTATAATTAAAAAAATTCACGGCCAACTAAAAGAGATGTCACGGCCGTGAATCATAAAATTACATCTTCCAAGTTTTCTGCCAAGATTCACGGCTCCACAAACCCATCTCACGGCCGTGAATACCTTCATTTCTCACACTGCTCCAATTCACGGCTTGTGACAGTAAAAGTCACGACCGTGAGCATGATCGACGAAATAGCCAAAGCCGCTGCCCCTATTCACGACCGAGGACCTTACGACCCACGCCGTGAGTTTTGAAGATTAAACCCACTGTCCTAAGTCACGGCTTGTGCATATACATTCACGGCCGTGACTGGAGAAATTTTATTAAATAAAAAATAATAAATAAATAATTAATAATTATATAAAAAATAAATAAATAAAATATAATTAAATAAAATAAATTAAATATATTGTCACGACCCGTGTCTCATGAGTCACGACCGTGACATAGGCGGGCTTAACTCACTGCCCGCAGGCACGGCCCAAGACCCATGAGTCACGGCCGTGACTTGGGCGACTGAAACTCTCTGGTCCTATTCACGGCTGTGAATAGACATTCACGGCCGTGAAACCTTGCGATTTAAACACTTCAGAACAGAAAATCTGTCACTTTCTTCGTCCACTCACACCGAAAACAAAAGAAATCACCATCATTTCTCGCCAAATCCACCCCGAAAAACACACTCCAGGCACCACGTCCGCCTCTCGCACTTCCGGCGACACCAAACAACTACTTTTCCTCTGTTCAACGTGATTAAATCCAAGAGGTACGTAATTTTTTTTTCAAATGCGATTTCCGGCGAATTGGGGGATGTTTGGGTTGTAATTTGTGTGCTTGATACTATCATGTCTCGATTTACGCATTGATCATTGTGGGTTCCATAAATTTGTTGCTTTCCTACATGAATTCGAATCTATGAGGAACCCTAGATTTCCGATTTGGGGGATTTTCGAATTGGACCTAATGTGGTGTTTTTCTTGCTCTTCCTTGGTTATTTACATGCCTCAACCACCTTGGGTATAGTTAATTTGGTGCTTAAGTTTCTCAATTTTGAATTTTCGATGGAACCCTAATTTTGAAAATTGGGGATTTTTGGGATGTGATGGTAGAAACTTGTTGTTTTAAGGGTGATTTAGCTGTGACATTATCATTTGAATTTCAAAGGATGTTTGGTTGATCGTTTATTGAAATTAGAAGGAGTATTTTAGTTCGTCAAGTATGTGTTCGACAAAATGCCGCTTTGAATTTGTATATGTTCTTGCTTTAGAATTGTCAATTTTGTCGTTTCATTGGTCGAGTCGGGCTGTGTTGATTATCTTTTTCTCGCCAACTAACATATAGACTTCTAGGTACTATGGGTTGAAGCCGCTCATCTGCATCAACGAGTCGTCCACGTCGAGGCCAAGGCACGACGTCACTGCTAGAGTCTATGGGGCAGTTTGACGATGAGACGCACCAAGCCCGTTACAACCGGCTAAAGGACACGCAGTTCATCTTAACTGATCAAATTGATCATGAGACGCTGGTGAAGTATCACATCGACCAGCAAGTGGCGGGGTACGTGTCGCTAAGTGGATGGCTGGAATTCTTTCATATCGACGAGCCTGCGTACAAGGAGCTGACCCTGGAGTTCCTGTCCACCTTCGCCCACGAAGAATGCGGCCGGAACAAGATCACTTTTCGGGCATTTAACCAGGAGCACACGGTGGACATATGCAACATCTGCCGGGCAAATGGAGTACTGGTGCCCTATTTCGGCAACCAACCACCTTTGACCGATTTGTATTACAAGGACTATCTCAAGGCCCACAGTTTCGATAGGGCTGCTGGGCTGAGATTACACGACCTGGCGAGCCACCGTTCAGTGTCAAGACATCGAAGACCTCGTCGCTCAGGAGTCTGGGCCTGCGCTATATCCACCGTCTCCTGACGACCTCGCTCACACCAAGGGCGACTCGCACGGCGCGATGGTCTTCGAGACCTGTTCTACCTAGTCAGGATGTAGCGCGGTCAACATGTACACTTGGGGATGGTCCTGAAACATGCATTTGCGGCCCAGGCGGATGTTCGTAGTCACGGAAGATCGCAGTTGGGCCATTTGTTACGAAGGTTATCAATGGGGCTTAACTTGTGGCCAGCAAATCCACCAGAGATGGCGATAGTGGGTTGGCGAAATCTGGTGAATGAGGACATGATGCTGAAGATGAAGATGTTGATCAAAGCCCCCACATGGTCCCGCACGAACAAGGTTTATCTCTGGCACGAAGTCTATCGTGGGCAGACGGACCTGGGCGACGAAGTCCCCGAGCCACTAGCTATCGAGGGCGTGGAGCCATTCCCAGTTCACCCCGACACTGCCGAACCTCTTATTCCTCCAGCTATCACGAGGGCGAGTCCTCGGGTGTCGCTCCTTTTGCGTCAGCCGCAGATCTTCACACATTGCGTCAGGAAATGCTATGCTTCAATGAGGAGGCCATACGACGCGACGAGGAGACACGGCGCCGTCAGGACGAGTATGAGCGTCGAAACGAAGAAGCCCACCGACGCTACTGCGAGGAGCAACAACGCTATGAGCATGCTCTTAAAGCCATGGACGACGTGGTCAGGCGATCACAGGAGTCGCTGGCGTTCCTTCGCCCTCGGCAGCCCTCACCACCACCACCTTAGTTCCAGTTTCATTTGGGATGTTTCTTTTGTAGAACTTTTGTGTGTTTGGTCTAGTCATCCCGACACTTTTGATGATTATGACTCGTTTTGCTGTCTACTTTTTATTTCATGGTGCGTCTAATTTCTTTTTCAATGTTTTCAGGAAACGCTCACAATTTACATCACTACGACCCAAAATATTCACAATCAGTGAAACAACATGCTCAACTACATCAAATACTAGAGGCAGGACCACGCCAAATTATTTCAGGGGAGTCTCGTTCTTTTCAACTTCTTTTACCTTCCTTTTATTTATTTTACACATGAGGACAACGTGCATCTTAAGTGTGGGGAGGGGGAATTTTGTTGACATTTACGTGAAATTTATTTTTTTACGTGCTGTGGTTATTAAATCATAGATGAAATTTATTTTTTTACGTGTTGTGGTTATAAATCTATAGAAGTCTGGCATGATTGTTTGCGTTCATCTCGAAGTTGGATTGCATACTAGGGAGTCTAGTGAGCGATAAAGACATGCATCAGTGATTTAATCTTTTCAGCATGAATAGATATAGTGTTACTTTGAGAGATTCACACACATAACCCATGTTCCGTTGTGAGAGTTTGAGCTGACGAGTTTTTGCTCATTTTTCTTGTTGTGTGAGTAGTGCATAATTTACGTCTCTCTAGAACTTGCTTGTTAATACGCATTGAAATTGCTTTAGAGTGTGTTTTGTATGAATATGACGAAGGCATTAGGAAATAAGTCCATGGCCAAAGTTTCCGACCACGACTAATCACCGTAGTTAGCCACTTTGAGCCTATGCCTTTTTATTTCTTAAACCTCGTATATCATAACCCTCTGACCTAAATAAGCCTCTTGAGATCATTTGAACCCGAGTTAAGTAGAAGTGAAGGTCGAATGTCAAAGTCGAAAAAGCGCAGTCGGATGACACCCCGAGACAACGCCGAAAGCACTCGAGAACTCCCTCTTCAACAAGGAAAAAAGGGAGCGCCCCGCCGCAATGCGAAGAGTTATTTGGAAAAAAAACAAAAAAAAAAAAAGAGAGTGAAAGAAAGAGAAATGGCGCTGGAAGGAGGAAAAGTGAAGCAAAAAGAGGATAAACTGTTGCGAAAAGATTGAAAAGAACCTTTCCTTGGATAACCTTCCAGTCTCGTGAATTCCACATCATTCTCTCACTTTGAGACTTGGAAGAAGAAAGGCTTAGTGGAACGCTGCAGGAATAAGAGGAATATGAAGACGGCATAACCAAAGGGTTGACCCTGGTGCGCTTTAGACAATGACGTGAAGGCCGACACGACTCTCACTCATATATGATTCCACTACCACCTCATTACTATCAAACTCATTTAACCCGAAAAAGACCTTCTGATTCATGCTAACTGCTTTAAGTAATAGACGTGCGATTGACTTGCAAGCATATGGTTTAGACTAGATTATTGCATGAATTGAGTGATTCACCGATTTATTAGCCTATACACTGAGTGATTTGAGTGAATCCCTGCGAGATGTGGATCTCGATTAGTAGTGTTAAGGAAATTCGTGTCGATAAGTGCTGATTATTTTTGCAGTGTCCATAATTGCTTGCTTGATTCCATTTTGTGCTTTCCATCTGTGTTGGTGAATTGTGAATGCTCATGCCACTATCTTGTTACCTTTTCTTGCTTCTAATTTGCTCGAGGACAAGCAAAAGCTTAAGTGTGTGGAGGTTTGATTAACGTATTTTTAATACGTTTACGTTTATATGGGTTATAATAGGATATTTTTGGTTATTCCATGCATTTCTTGGCTCTATTTATACCCATTTAAATATGGGGCATTTCATTTCAGGCCTCTACATAAGTATCATTTAGGATTCAGACCCTCTTGGAAAAAAATTTAGTTTTAAGGACCCCTTTTATGCAGTACCACTTTATTGCTCTTACATACCAGTATGTTGAAATTCTATACCACAAAACCATAATCCAGTACCAGTTTATAATCATCTGATATCAGTTTATTTTATGCAGTACCACTTTATTGCTCTGACATACCAGCATGTCGAATGTTTGTAACACAAAACGATCATTCTATACCAGTTCATATATCTTTCATACCACTTTTTTACACCACACATAGGTCCTTTAACCTAAAAAATTCTCAAATAGGTCTGAATTCGAAATCAAACCCTTAATAGGGCCTGATTTTGAAATTGACCCTTTAAATATTGTAGGACCTTCGAATGGTTATCGAGTGAGAAGGAACGAAAACGAGGCAAAAACGATGCGAAACGGCAAAAAATGAAGCTGCCAGTAGACAGTCACGGCCGTGACTTCCCTCGTACGAGCCGTGAATGCAGGCAGCAAGCACAAGAACCTGTTCCACGGTCGTGAGTTCCCTTGCAAAAGACCGTGACTCGCGGCAGAGAGCTTAGAAGGGAAAGAGCTTATGTGTCACGGCCGTGATAGATCCTCGCAAGAAACCGTGACTCGCGGCAGAGGCTAATGGTGTCCATTGTCACGGCCGTGACACCTCATGCATGAGGCCGTGAGACGAGGCAGAGAGTTCAACGAAGATAAATTCGCCATTGTCACGGCCGTGACTAGTTATGCAAGTGGCCGTGACATGTAACCGAAAGTCAAGATTTAGGGTTTAAGCTGTAAGTTATGACCCACGTTATGACCCATTTATTTAATAAGGTTTAATAATTAATTAATGGGCTTTATTCCTATTGGTCTAAAGAGATATTAACTGCCCACTACATTGATGGAATGTAACTCTATAAATAGATTAAGTCGGTCCTCTCTCCACACTAACGCAAGTTATTCTTCATCCATCGGAAAATACATTAAGGTAGTGTAAAGGGAGAGAAACGCGACTTACGTCTTCTCAAATCGCCAAGATGAATCAAGGTTAGTGTTTATTATTTATTATCATGTTATCTGAGAATTGTGTTTTTAAAGATCATGGTTATGTTCTATGAATTACATGTAGCATATAAATATGCTTACAGTTGGTATCAGAGCTTTCGTTGAAAACACATGATTCTCTTTTATACATGACACTAGATTCATGATATCATGATCGTTTGTTTGTTTTGAATCAAGTATGACTACGATATCTCGTTCACATGCCTACGAGGATTTTTGCATGAATTATCAGTGATAACGACCTGCAGATTAATGGGGATTAAGTGAATCATATCTGTATATAAATAAAGTGCTCTTCATGTGTGATTCTCATATGCTATTGGCTTGGCTTCTTTATTCGTATGTTTTGTCCTTTTCCATGATATTTATTAAGCAACATGTATGATGATGAATCGCTTATGGTTTTTATCAAACCACAATGGCTTTGGGTTTTGAATCCTTTGAATGCGTCATGATATTATATTATTTGACTCATTATTTGTCGTTTGAACAAGTTATGCGAAATAAATGGTTCCAATGATTACTCCTTTGACTATTTCGTTATTATTATATCAAGCCGAATGAATTTTGAAGTTTTGAATATAAATATGTTGAATGCATTGACGTGGTCTATTTATGTTGAATCAAGTGGTTTCTTAATGCAAGTTCTAGAGAATATAACTGACAGTAAACCACGATGATTTTCTTTGACTACTTTATTTACTATATTTAGCCAAAGTAAGTTTAGAAGATTTAATCAAGTTGAATGGCTATACTGACGTGGGCTTTACTAAGTCTAGGAACAATGGCAGTTAGATCCCTAGAAATTAGGGAATCATAGATTAGTCCTGAACAGTTATATTGCGATATAGTCCCTGAATATTTTAGAATTATAGATTAGTCCCAAATTTTAAGAGAACTACGTAGGGACCCCTGAACTATATAAATTATATTACTCCGCTGCTTTATGAATTATATCTCAATTATGATGATTTGCTAGTCACTAAAGTGGCCAAATTAGTAAGTTTTCGAGATATAATTAATACTCAATACTCGTGATTAATAGATGCTATTAATGCAATGACTTAACGAAAATCTCACGAGTATATTGATGTTCATTAGCAAATAAAATATAAAGTACCGCCCAAAGGCTGGTCGCTATTTTATAGCTAATAACGTAAAGGTGGTATATTTTATGCGATGTGTTAAGTGCGTCCAAAGGCGCCTAACGTGTCAAAATTACA
Source organism: Craterostigma plantagineum (assembly GCA_027422505.1). NCBI lineage: Eukaryota > Viridiplantae > Streptophyta > Magnoliopsida > Lamiales > Linderniaceae > Craterostigma > Craterostigma plantagineum. Next base: position 20,004 of record JAPQWV010001935.1, on the reverse strand, counting down.
AAATTTACCAAATTAAGTTTCTAATTATTTATGCATCAAATTATTTTGTGCTATTGTTGGATCACCCAAAGGAGAACTTCGATGCGCATTATGATATCTGAATCTATATTACAATTTTATTTTCTCAAAGCACTAACAATGAGCAGTATTGTATCTATTTGCAGCTTTTGCTCCTGTCTCTCTGAACTCGCAGGCCTCGTCAGTTGTCAAATTCAACGAGCTGAATCATAATGATTGGTCTGAGCAGGTTCAGTTTCACCTAGGTGTTCTGAACCTTGATTCGGCATTACTGTATCCTAAGCCCGATGATATTACTGATGACAGCACTGATGAGCAAAAAGCTTTCCATGATGACTGGGAAAGATCGAACAGATTAAGCCTTATGTTTCTGCGAATGACTATATCGGAGAGCATTAAGTCAACAATTCCAAAAACTGAAAGTGCTAAGGATTTTTGGAATCTGTCCAAAGTATGGCCCACTTGACACTGCTGATAAGTCTAGAGCTGGGACGTTGATGGGTACGCTGACCACAATGAAATTTGATGGGTCATGTACAATGCACGAGCACGTTACTGAAATGATCAACTTAGCAGCAAAACTCGGATCCATGGGAATGAAAGTGGAAGAGAGTTTTCTTGTGACGTTCATTATGAACTCCTTACCTCCTCAGTACGGTCCATTCAAATTAATTATAATACAATAAAGGATAAGTGGAATGTGACAGAACTGCAGACTTTACTGATTCAAGAGGAGGCGAGGTTGAACAAACAGGGAGCTCATCTATTAATCTCATTGGCCATCAAGGAGCTGGCAAGAAACTGGAAAGCCAAAGGAAAAGGGAAAGGGACCATGAAAGTTTAATGCGTCTTCTTTCAAAATCCGCAAGAAGGAACTAAAGAGTAATGAATGTGGGTTCTGTGGAAAATCAGGACACCATAAGAATGATTGCCTGAAACGTAAGGCATGGTTCGAAAGAAAAGGTACGCTTAATTCTTTCGTATGTTTCGAATCAAACTTAACTGAAGTTCCTCGTAATACTTGGTGGATTGATTCTGGCAGTACTATTCACGTTACTAATACGATGCAGGGATTCCTTACGACCCAAATCATAAGCCCAAATGAAAGATTTGTGCACATGGGGAATCGAGTCAAGGCATCAGTTGAAGCAATCGGAACTTATCGTTTAATTTTAAGTACTGGACATCATTTAGATCTTTTTCAAACTTTTATATTCCTTCTATTTCCCGTAACTTAGTTTCTTTATCAAAACTTGATTCTGCTGGTTTCACGTTTAAGTTTGGTAATGGATGTTTCAGTTTATAAAAAATAATATTTTTACGATTCCGGTGTGCTTCGTGATGATTTATATAAATTAAACCTCGATAATGACTTCGCTGAGACTCTTATGATCTCGCATCATAATGTTGGCATGAAACGTGGATTATTGAATGAAAGTTCAGCATATCTGTGGCATAAACGATTGGGTCACATATCTAAAGAAAGAATACAGAGACTCGTAAAGAATGAAATCCTTTCAGACTTGGATTTTACTGATCTCGATATATGTGTGGATTGTATTAAAGGAAAACACACAAAACACACAAATAAAGGTAAAGCCACAAGAAGTATGCAGCTCCTAGAAATTATACACACTGACATTTGCGGACCTTTTGATGTTCCATCTTTTGGTGGAGAAAAGTATTTCATCACCTTTATTGATGACTTTTCACGTTATGGTTATGTCTATTTATTGCATGAAAAGTCTCAATCGCTAAACGCATTAGAAGTGTTTATTACCGAGGTTGAGCGACAATTAGACAGAAAAGTGAAAATTGTCAGATCTGACCGTGGTGGCGAATATTATGAAAATATAATGAGAGCAGACAATGTCCAGGTTCCGTCGCTAAATTCCTCGAAAAGAATGGCATATGTGCTCAATACACGATGCCAGGCACACCTGAACAAAATGGTGTCGCAGAAAGACGAAATCATACATTAATGGATATGGTTAGGAGCATGTTAAGTTGCTCATCTTTACCCCCATCGTTGTGGATGTATTGTTTGAAAACTGCCGTTTATTTATTAAATAGGTTCCTAGTAAGGCAGTTTCGAAAACTCATTTCGAACTGTGGACGGGAAGGAAACCTAGTTTAAGGCACCTGCACATTTGGGGTTGCCAGGCAGAAATAAAAATTTATAATCCACATGAAAGAAAATTGGATGCAAGAACGACCAGTGGATTCTTCATTGGTTATCCAGAAAAGTCGAAGGGGTATATATTTTATTGTCCTAACCACAGTACGAGAATAATTGAAACTGGAAATGCACGGTTCATCGAAAATGGTTGAAATTAGTGGGAGTGTTGAACACGTAAAGTGGATATTCAAGAAGTTAGGGTGGAGATCCCCATACCTTTAACTTCTACTCAAGTTGTCGTTCCAGTAGTCATTCAAAATCCCGCGCTAGAACAAACAAATAAATGTTGAAACACCCCATAATGAAATCACACCTGAAGAACCTGTCGTGAATGAACCACAATTAAGAAGATCAGAAAGAGAAAGACGATCAGCTATTTCTAATGATTATGTGGTATATCTACAAGAGTCAGAAGTTGACTTAGGAATAAATGATGATCCAGTTTCGTTTTCACAGGCCATGGAAAGTAAAGATTCTGTTAAATGGTCGACGCCATGAAAGACGAATTAAAATCAATGCAACATAATGACGTCTGGGATCTCGTTGAATTGCCTGAAGGTTGTAAAAGAGTTGGTGTAAATGGGTCATTAAGACCAAACTCGACTCTAATGGCAATATAGAACGACATAAAGCTAGACTTGTTGCGAAGGGATTTACCCAGAAAGACGGCGTTGATTATAAAGAGACATTTTCACCGTTTCAAAGAAGGACTCGTTTAGAATTATCATGGCATTGGTAGCTCATTATGACTTAGAGCTCCATCAAATGGATGTGAAAACTGCATTTCTCAATGGAGATTTAGAGGAGGAAGTTTATATGGACCAACCTGAAGGTTTCGCTATTAAAGGAAAAGAACGTATGGTGTGTAAACTTAAGAAGTCGATATACGGACTGAAACAAGCTTCGCAGCAATGGTACTTGAAATTTAATGATACATTACCTCCTTCGGATTTAGGAAAACATCGTTGATAGATGTATATATCTGAAGATCAGTGGGAGCAAGTATATAATATTAATTCTGTATGTTGATGACATTTTGCTCGCTACTAATGACTTATGTTTACTACATGAGACTAAAAGTTTCCTATCTAAGAACTTGAAATGAAAGATATGGGCGAGGCATCCTTTGTGATAGGTATTGAAATATACCGTGATAGGTCACATGGATTGTTGGGATTGTCTCAGAAAGCATATATTAATAAGGTTCTTGAAAGATTTAATATGGAAAAGTGCTCATCAAGTGTTGCGCCAATTCAGAAAGGGGACAAATTCAGCCTTATGCAATGTCCAAAGAATGAATTAGAGCGTAAAGAAATGGAACGGATTCCTTATGCATCTGTCGTTGGCAGTCTAATGTATGCTCAAACGTGTACTAGACCCGACATTAGTTTCGCTGTCGGGATGTTGGGCAGATATCAAAGTAACCCAGGAATGGATCATTGGAAGGCTGCAAAGAAAGTCTTAAGGTATCTGTAAGGAACAAAAGATCATATGCTCACGTACAGAAGATCAAATCTCTTGGAAGTTATTGGCTATTCAGATTCAGATTACGCCGGATGTGTTGATACAAGAAAGTCAACATTCGGCTATTTGTTCCTATTAGCTGGAGGAGCAATCTCATGGAAAAGTTCGAAGCAGTCTGTTATTGCTGCATCAATAATGGAAGCTGAATTTGTAGCGTGCTTTGAGTCTACAGTTCAAGGATTATGGCTGCGGAATTTTATTTCTGTCTTGGCACAGTCGACAGTATAGCCAGGCCGCTTAAAATTTATTGTGACAATTCCGCAGCAGTGTTCTTCTCTAAAAAACGACAAGTACTCAAAGGGTGCTAAGCATATGGAGCTTAAATACTTTGCCGTTAAAGAAGAAAGTTCAGAAAAACGAGTGTCAATCGAGCACATCAGCACAAGCTTATGATTGCAGATCCATGACGAAAGGATTACCACCAAAATTATTTAATGAACATGTTTGAAGGATGGGCATTATGAAAGGCCTAATTGATGTTATGGTGGTTTTATGTTTCTTGTTTATGACTTTATATGTTGACACTCTGAGCTCAATATTATGTTTCTGATAATTAATGCATCATGTTTTTTAATCATCGATTGTATATATACGTTAAAAAAATTAACGCAACAGGATGAGTCTGTAGCTAAGACAATAATGTGGACCATTATGATATATCTCATTAAGATCATGTTGAGTGTAGAGCTGATACTGTGATACATGGAAGGGAGTGTGTCGTTACAATGACATACGACCGCTATGATCCTTATTAGCTTTAAGCTTAATAGCGATGAAAGGAATGATCAATTTACGACGGAATTTAGCTAAAATAAATATGCATATTATGAAGTTATGATTATTAAACCATAAAGTTATATTACGCGGGCCAAGTGGGAGAATGTAAGTTATGACCCACGTTATGACCATTTATTTAATAAGGTTTAATAATTAATTAATGGGCTTTATTCCTATTGGTCTAAAGAGATATTAACTGCCCACTACATTGATGGAATGTAACTCTATAAATAGATTAAGTCGGTCCTCTCTCCACACTAACGCAAGTTATTCTTCATCCATCAGAAAATACATTAAGGTAGTGTAAAGGGAGAGAAACGCGACTTACGTCTTCTCAAATCGCCAAGATGAATCAAGGTTAGTGTTTTATTTATTATCATGTATATCATGAGAATTGTGTTGTTTAAAGGTCATGGATTATGTTCGTATGAATTACATGTAGCATATAAATATGCTTACATAAGCCACCATCGCGGCCGTGACTCCTAATGCACGAGGCCGTGAAGGGTTTAAGAAGTGCGAAAAGTCAGCCTAAATGCGTAGTTCACGGCCGTGAAGGCCCGTTAAGAGGCTGTGAACGTGCCAAATTTCAGGGTTTTGGCCCAAATTCGAAGGATAAAAAGGGAGTTCTTCTCAGAACTCAACCACAACTCCATAGAGCCGAAAACCTAGAGAAAGAAGAGGAGGAAGAACATTGGAAGCAGCCCCGTGATTCGGAGAAGCTAAAGGGATGATCCAACAACGCAGTCACGCTTAGTCGATCGAGGAACGAGAGCTCCGCCTTAGAAACGCCATATTCACTTCTTAGGGAAGTTTTTATGAGTTCTCTATCCTCGTTTCCTTTGAATCTCGTTGTTGTTATGCCTAATAGGAGTAGCTAATCCTAGTGTGTTTGGGTGTAGATGAACGTTGGGTTATGTCGTCGTTAAGGCGTAGGATAATCGTGAACACGTGTATTCGACTATTGTCGTTCTATGATATTGCTTCTTTACATCAATATGTCTATGTGTTGATGTGAACGTATGGTACCTGTTTAGGGCGACAGCTAATAACGACTAGGCCATTCGTAGATGTTAGGATTCGAGTATAGGGCGACAGAAAATACTCGATCCTCGCCATCTAGTGATTGCTAAACTTAGATTCCACAAGCGTTTAGGGCGACAGCAAATCCGTGAGTGGTAGGAAATTACTGCGATTTAGTCGATAATCACGTAGGAGCGATATTCCGTAGCCTTAGCCGACAAACACCCAGCGGGATTCGAATCCCGAACACATATTTGTCATCTTAAGTCACCGTATTATTTCTAGTTGTGCTTCTTTAGTTTTCAATTAAATTAGGTTGCTCTGTTAAATTAGTTCGTATCATAAACGAATCCCGCTATTTTATTTAGGCTAAATATCGAGTCGATAGGCCAATACTAGTACTCATTTATTCCTCGTATTCGATACTCGGATATTCACTATAGCTATATTACGAACAATAGGTACACTGCCTATCGCGCGTGGTTTTAGTTATAATATATCGTTTTAATTATTACTTGACGTACTTGCACGAACTCTTATTTGAATGCACACGCACGTGATCAATATGCCGAATATGAAAAGTGATGCCATAGGTCTTGCACAAGTCTTAATTCGCTTGAGAGAATAAATATTTTAAGAGGCATTGCAGAGAATTGAATGTTCGTCCTCTATCATAAATGATGCTCCAACTTTGTTTCACTACATGCTATAGAGACCCATCGTGGATCGGCATCTTCGATGTGGTCATCTCGACTTCTCAGCGAATTAGCATGCATTAATCACCCCAATCAAATGAGTGAAGGATGCCATGTCGGAAAATATTCTAAGAAGAATTACTCAAATGAGTCCAGCTAAGAGCTAACAGGCTGTTGGAACTAATATACCAATGACTGCAAACCGATTAAGCCGACCTCATTGGGTAAGAAAACTATTGCCTTCTCTTTATTGACGACTTTTCGGGCCGTTTGTTGGGGGTTGTTAGGGGGCTTCCTAATCTAATATTCCCATTCTTCCCTCTCGTAATGTCCGTCCGCTGCTAGTCTATTATATGTAGGAATGGATCGGTTACGTGTGTTTAGAGGGGGTGAATAAACACTCGCGGTTTGCTCTTTTTGATACTTAATGTTAGATACCGATGCTTGATATACTGAGTGCAACTTGCGCGGAAGTGATAACGGTCAGTGGTGACTGAGACCGGTTGCGTAGTGTGCTGTGTGTGTGATTGTTTGTAAAAGACACAGCAATTTGTTATGGAAGTTCGAAGCAAAAAAGATCTCTTACGTCTCTCCGTTTCCCGCAAGAAAGGCTATTCTAGAAGATTTGGTTTCTATACAACCCCCGTTATATAACATTCGTAGCTAGACTCACACGTACAACCCCACGGTCATACTTGCTAACTAAACTCCTAGACAGCAGCAGCTAGACAGCTTTTACAGTCCGTCTCTTTCAAGAGTTTTTTACAGTCCTTTGAGAAAAACTTACTTACTAGACAGTACAGTGAGGACAACACCTAAGATTTTCTCTATTCGCTTGAGAGCTTGAGAGCTTTGAGCTAAATCTCGTTTTTGATATCTCGTGGTAAAATATCATGGGTCTTCAGTGCCTCTTCTCTGCTATTTATAACTGGACTTTGTTGAAGAAGACCGTTGTGATATAGCTCTCCTACCGGACAGTGCATTAAATGCTCTTTACCAAAATGGGTACTGTACGGTCTTCATAGCAGTTCGCACTGTGCCATTAGCTTTTTCCTTTTTAAGCTTGGTCTGACTTCAACTTGGCTCCTCCTGACAGCTTTGCATTAAATGCTTCATTAGAAGTCTTCAACATCACGCTCTTTGAATATTTTTGAATCTTCGTCCACGTGGCAGGTCCGGTATCTGCACTCCCTGGTGGCAGCTTCCATCTGGTGGCACGCTTGTGAACTGCTGACTGGTATCCAATCTTGAGTCTTTGTTTAACAGGTATACTCAGTCAAGTTTGAACAATCACTAAAAATGTTTAATCTAAATTCTTTAATTCACGATTTCTAACAGGGGTGTTAGGAGGGATTACATGTTATTAGTTAAAATTATGTTTAGTGAGATCTAGCTATCACCCATTAATACCATCAATAAAGTATTTAACTAAAGGAGTCTCCCACCATGTTTATTTAATCCTATCCTTTTAGACAAATTTATCCTTTTATGTTTATTTTTTATTTTTTCCTTATGGTCTCTCTCCCATCCCCTCTCTCTCTCCCATCCTCTCTCTCTCGTTTTATTATGTAGTTTTTTGTATTTTCATCTTATGAATTAAGTTTCGGAAATTTTTAATAATTTTACTTTTTGCATTTAGAATTTCAAAATAAGAAAATTGATCTAAACCGGAACTGGAATTAGATCGGATGACCCTTTAGCCAGCCGAGAAAGCGGAAACCGGCCTGATGACCCGTTAGCCAGTCCTTGACAGAAGCATTTTATGATGAGATCATCAACGTGGCTTCTTCTCAAAGGGTGAGGTCAGCCTTGTCACTTCTATACTATTGTCTACCTCACCGGTAATTGTAGGATTAGGTAATTGAATGGAATACTTGTAGCAAAGCAATGCGTTCAGATTACGAAATATATTTGATTAAAATTAAAACTAAACAACTGTCTGGTATTTGACAAATTCAGTATCAAGGTTCACACGGCTTGGCTTATAAATAAGTCCCAAAACTCCATTCGATTTATTCGTTTCGTTTTTTCAGCAGAAGTACAAAGACAAGAAAGAAAATGCCATGCTCGCAAAAGATCTGCTCGATATTCGCCGCTTTGGCGCTTTGTTGCTTGCTTCGGCGTTAGCTGACGATGTCGTAGTGTTGACGGAGGAAAACTTCGAGAAAGAGGTTGGTCAAGATCGGGGAGCTCTCGTTGAATTCTACGCCCCTTGGTATGCTCGGTTTCTGTTCATTTGGATTGATGCTTCTATTGTATTTAGGTCTCAGTACTTGCCGTTGTTTATTCGAGGGATTGGGATTAGATCTGTGGTGTTTTATTAGGTTGAGGTTATGATCTGGATCTTGTGTGGATGGATTAGTCAGTATTTCTTCGTGTTTCTTTGATAGAGAAAATTGATCGTTTTTTTACCTCCTACTTATTAGCTTTCGATGTTTTCCGTGGAATACTTTATTGCCAAAGTGCGGATCATTTGGTCTAGATTTATGTAATATTTTGTAATCCGCAGGTGTGGCCACTGTAAAAAATTGGCTCCTGAGTATGAGAAGCTTGGGGCAAGTTTTAAGAAGGCAAAGTCGGTCTTGATTGGAAAGGTTAGCACGATTCCCTTTTTCTTTTAGCTTTTTTCTAATGGATGTATGTTTATCCATGTTTGATCGTTGATTGTCGGTCTTCTTTCAAACCGTTTATGGATTTGGTTTCAACAAAGTGCAGTTAGAGTGCTTGCTGCATCATGATTGTGTTTTGAAAAATGCATCGTAACTTACTCTTTGGGGAGTAATATGCAGCTTTCATGTTGGAAGTTGGGTTAGATTGGATTGGTTGCGACCATCACGTTATTGCGGCGCATAACTGGAATATGAAATTATTGTCAATTGGCTTTCTAGAAGTGTGATCCTACGTAAGGTTCAATAATAATACGCATAAGTTTTCTCTATGTAAAACCTTTGAGGTTGACTGTGATGAATATAAGTCTCTGCAGCAAGCATGGGGTCTCTGGCTATCCCACTATTCAGTGGTTTCCTAAGGGTTCTTTGGAGCCGAAGAAGTAAGTTGTTCACTTTTCATCTTACCACATCCTTGTAACTGTTCATTCTTCTTTCTCCATTTGTGTTGCCTTCTTTTAAAATTTCATTTCCGTCTTCTCTTATTCTACTTCATCGGGAAATATTTCCATAATTTGTTGTTACCAGTGGTATTTTAACTTATCAGGTATGAAGGTGCACGATCTGCAGAAGCCCTTGCTGATTTTGTGAACTCTGAGGGAGGTACGTTTTAAGTGCTGTTACTTAATATATGCCCTCCATTCGTGAACTGTTTGACGTTTTTTTGGGTTCTTTTATGAGGAGCTGTTTGTATCTTATTCTTTGTTTCAAGACACACATAAGCCATTTACTTGAACTTGTTATCATTATGTATGTATGTTTGAATCTCAGGGACAAATGTCAAGATAGCTTCGGTCCCTTCAAATGTTGTGGTTCTGACACCAGACAACTTTGATGAAGTCGTACATGACGAGAAAAAAGACGTCCTTGTTGAGTTTTATGCACCTTGGTAAGTTCACAAGCAATTGTTTTGTGAATAACCATAGTGCATAGCACGTTAAATTCACATTTTTCACAATTTTAACTGCATCCTCTACATTGGAGGGACTGATATTATTTCCCCCCTCTCTTTATTTCAGGTGTGGTCACTGCAAGAACCTTGCTCCTGTAAGCGCATTGCTCCTTTATAGTGATTGATCTTTATATTTCCAATTATATGATGGAATATTTTTCACACGTGTATAGGTGTATGAAAAAGTTGCAACAGCATTCAAATTGGACGATGATGTTGTCATTGCAAATATGATGCTGACAAGTACAAAGACTTGGCTGAGAAGTGAGTGAAGATACTTCTCACAATTCTAAACTTGAATAAGTAGTTAGTTTTGCTTCTTTTCTTCTTACAACAACTTGTTTGAGACAAGCATTTATAGATTTGTTTACAACTGTAACTTTGCATCGATACTAATAGGTACGGCGTAAGTGGCTTTCCAACGCTGAAGTTCTTCCCCAAGAACAACAAAGCTGGTGATGATTATGACGGTGGTAGAGATGTAGACGATTTTGTTACCTTTATCAACGAAAAGTGTGGAACTAGCCGAGATGCTAAGGGACAATTAACCTCTAAGGTGCGTATTAGAGATTAGTGAGATACTGTTTCCCTTTTGTTTTTATCTTTATACAGTCTGTGTCTAAGTTTACCATCCTCTTCTTACAAGGCTGGTGTTGTGGAGAGCCTCAATAACCTTGTGAAGGAATTTATAAGCTCATCGAAAGAGGAGAAAGAAGTCGTGTGCAAGAAGTTGGAAGAGGAAGCTGCAAAGCTCAAGGGTTCAGCTGCAAGGTTCTACCCATTCTTACTATACCATTCCACACATGCGTTGATTAATAATCAAGCATCATATAATTATTTACATAGCCTGCCCGTAGAACATGAGTCCTAATTTTTTATTAGATATGGGAAGATCTACGTGAAAGCTGCTAAGAGCTGCATGGACAAAGGGTCGGAATATGCTATGAAAGAATCTTGAGATTAGAACGCTTGCTCGCTAAGGTAACAAGTAACTACTTGGGATGCCATTACATGATCCAAATTGAAGCCTGCGTTGATGAAAAGATTTCATCATAACCTTACCCTGCTCCTTTTGATTTTGGTGCAGTCGGTCAGTGCTGCTAAGCTCGATGAGTTCACTCTGAAGAAGAATATATTATCGACATTTGTTTCAGATGAATAAGGCGTTGCTTATATATTTTGATGTTCGACAATTTTCAGTTTTATTCCCAGTTTACTTGACACGAGACACTTTATATTACCGTTTATTAGAGAACAATAATGTAGTACTCCCTCCGATTTTATTTACATGTCGTTTAAGGTTTTTCCACTTATATTAAGAAATAGGATAAAATGTTGCTTGAGCCTATTTAGCATATTCCGTTGAAAATCATAAAAAGGGTAATACTGGAAAGATGATAACAATTTGTATTAAAATCTGTAAAACAACCTCTAATTAGAAATAAAATTAGAGAGCTAAAACGACATGTAAATAAAATCGAGGGAGTAGTATTTAATGAAAACTGAGCAACTCTCGCATTTAGAACCTTTCATTTGTTCTTCACGGCACAGCTTCTTAGTTGCTGTCTATTCCTTATCTATTCTATCTATTATATTAAGGGTGAGGGGCTAGGATAACCCGTCGATTGGTTTGTATTAATTGACCAATCAAATCTTTTCTACATCTATTAAAAAAAATAAAAAGACTTATTAAACCACAAACCTCCATAATCGCATAATAAATACCAAATTCTATTTCAGTATACTAGTTATTAAAATTATTTAATAATAATTAACTTTATTTTATTGTACACATGTAGGGTGTGCTAGAAATACTAGTATGATTAATTCGAAGGAACGGCACGACTAGTTAAACTTTTATAATATTAGATAATTGAAACATTTAAAAAGATTGAAATGAGTGAATATAAGACGAGTTGGAATTCTATATACTGGTATTTCTGGCACACTTCATGTGTATGGCTATATAATTATATAATACTACTTATAAGTTATATATGCATAAAAAATTCTGAATATAAGTTGATTTTTGCGCTAGGAAAGAGATCGATGTATAAAAATTGATTTGATGATGCCCGAAAATTAATTCTTTAGGTCATCCGAATTTCCTTGCATTTTCTGGTATTTTCCCTAGTTAAGTCTTTTCTCGAATATTTGAATAACCAATGGAATTCTCCTAAGTTACATAATCATTCTTCTAATTACATAAAAAATCCCGTAGTAAATTTTTACGGTATTACATCTAATGATACCTTCCTGACCGGAAGAATGGGAGACGTAGGAGATTTTAACTCCTAACTTCCAGAAACAAACTACACACACCACGCTCACATCCGGTCTCGGTTCAAAACCGTTCGGTTTCTTCCGCACCAGTCGACAGACTAATATATCGAGCACCGATATTGACCCTTTAAACGAGATCAAGATCGAAAAATTAACATTAGATAATCGACTGTTTTTTCGCCTCTATGTTGTCTACCCGGATTGCTTTGAACCTTGATTGGATTAATTAAGGCGTTAAACTTCGGAAACAAAACATACCTGAGAATTCCATAGCGTTCGTAGTGAGAACCGGGTATATGGATCTTCCAAGTACGCGTACGTGAAACCTTCAGCTTGGGGAAGATGGGTACCCCAAATATCCTTAGACGGCAGTCGCCAGGGTTTTACGAGAGCGACGGGTTGTGTGTTTCGTTGTACAGCACTTAGGGACCACACCCATATTTATAGATGTCATAATGGGCTGGCCCGTTAATAAGCCCATCAGATATTTACGTTTCAGCTCCCAGGAATTCTACACATATATTAATTAACCCCACACATCTTATTTAATTGCGGCAGACCCCCCTTAAATTTAATTGATCACCAAATGGGTCCTTCAAACTTAATTACAATATTTAGCATACGACTAATACCATAATACATGTACGTCTACATGTCCGAACGTTAATTGTGCTAGAAATACGTAGTCGAATAGTCCCAACCTAACAATCTCCCACTGGACTATAAGACGTTGTATTTATCAAATAAACACCCTTCGTCGTATACTAAATATCGTACCGAATATAGCTATAACCGAAGTGTCGCATATGAAATCGATCTCGTCCATCAATATTGTCGATGCAAGAACTAAAGGGGTAGTCGTTATACATATATCGTAACTCAACCCACAATAATCACGAACACCAACTCCATCGAATGACATAGACCAAGTGTGGACGTGTAGCATGGAAATTACATGCTCAGTTGATCATGCATGCCTATTTCCAACTGGTCCTACTTTAGTGAGATCAGAGTTCAGAGATAAACTAATGGATATCTGAAAAAACCCAAATGTCATGACATTAACATGTATTAAAGAAACTTTATTAAATAATCATTAAACACAGAATTTACAGAATCCACGATAAACAAAAACTTTAATTCGTCACACCCATACGAGCAACATGCTCATGAAATATAGAGGGCGCTAACGCTTTAGTAAGTGGATCTGCAATCATAAAATCTGTTCCTATATGCTCAATGATTATATATCCACTCTGAACTCGTTCTTTCACAACCAGGAACTTAATGTCTATGTGCTTAGACCTGGAAGAGCTCCTGTTGTTATTGGAATACAGGACCGCCGAATTGTTGTCACAGAATAGCTTTATTGGTCGTTCAACAGAATTGACAACTTTAGTCATGTCACTAATTGCGCAGCCAAACAGCCTGGTTGGAGGCCTCGTAGCAAGCTACAAATTCTGCCTCCATCGTAGATGAAGCGATAAGTGTCTGTTTGACACTTTTCCAAGAAATCGCTCCCCCAGCCAGCATAAAACGTAACCAGATGTCGATTTGCGGCTGTCCAGACATTCCGCATAGTCAGAGTCACAATACCCAATGATCTCCAAATACTCTGACTTTCTGTATGTGAGCATATAATCCTTCGTCTTTTGAAGATATCAAAAGACCCTTTTGGCTGCTACCCAATGTTCTTTACCTGGATTGCTTTGGTATCGACCAAGCATTCCTACGATGAACGCCAAATCAGGTCTGGTGCAAACCTGTGCATACATTAAACTTCTCACTGCCGACGCATATGGTATATCCTTCATGTGCTTGGATTCCAAAATGTTATCCGGACACTGTTTGAGGCTGAACTTATCACCTTTTGAGATTGGAGTGTCATGTGGACGACAATTTTCCATGCTAAACCTTTGCAGTACTTTTTCGATGTAGCTCTTTGTGATAACCCAAGAGTTCCCCGTGAGCGATCACGGTGAATCTGGATCCCTAATACAAAAGAAGCTTCCCCAAGATCTTTCATGTCAAAATGACCGAAAGAAATCTCTTGGTGTCCCGAAGTAAATTAACATCGCTGCTAGCTAGTAAGATGTCGTCTACGTATAAGACCAAAAAGATAAACCTGCTCCCACTGAATTTGTGACACACACAGTCCTCAACAGAGTTAGCCTCAAAACCGAAAGAGGTTATAGTCTGGTAAAACTTTTGGTTCCATTGACGAGAAGCCTGCTTGAGTCCGTAGATAGATTTCTTTAGTTACAGACCAGTGCTAGATTTGTCCGAAGCTAAGCCCTCTGGCTGCAACAATATATAGTTTCCTCGAGAGCTCCATTGAGGAAAGCTGTCTTTACGTCCATTTGATGCAACTCAAGGTCAAAATGTGCCACAAGCGACATGATAATTCTAAAAGAGTCTTTCGATGAAACTGGAGAGGAAGTCTCTTATAATCTATGCCTTCCCTCTGGGTAAATCCTTTCGCGACAAGACGAGCTTTATATCTCTCAATGTTACCCAGAGAATCCCGTTTGGTGTTAAATACCCATTTGCAACCAATCGGTTTCACGCCTTCAGGTAACGAGACGAGATCCCAAACGTCGTTGTCCTTCATGGATTGGATTTCCTCATTTATGGCATTGGTCCATTCACGAGCCTTAGAGCTTTCCATTGCCTCTTGATAAGTAAAGGGATTATCTCCCACTAAATCAATGGTATCCTCATGCTCGTGAAGAAATACAACGTAATCATCCGAAATTGCATTTATCCTTTCTCGCGTGACCTCCGTAGAGGCGCTGGTTCGATCTGAGGCTCATGAGCTTGTACTTGATGATCACCTTCACCTTCACCTTCATAAGGCTGATCATGATGAACAGCTACAGGTGAAGTATGCTGATCCATTGGAGGAACGATTTCATCTTCATCTATATAACGAGGTCGGATAACCATAGGGACAAAAAATTTCGTCCTGAACGACCTGAGCTGTATGAAGAGGAATTTCTGAACCCTCTTCTTCGAATAGGAAATCGTTTCGATTATCCTTATCCTCCCCAAACTCAAGATCGTCAAAGAACCTGGCATTTCCTGTCTGAAAAAATGTTCTTGATGTGGGATCATAAAATTTATAGCCTCGTGATTTTTCTGGATAACATACGAAGTAGCTGCTAACAGTCCTTGAGTCCAATTTCTTCTCGCCGGCCTGTAAGGCCGTGCCTCAGTAGGACATCCCCAAACTCGTAAATGCCTAAGACGGGCCTTTTACCCGTCCATAACTCGTAAGGGGTACTATTCGTAGCTTTAGTAGGCACTCTGTTAAGAATGTAGGCTGCGGTTCTTAATGCCTCGCCCTAGAGAGAGTGAGGTAAAGTCGTACGAGCAATCATACTTCTCACCATATCCTGAAGGGTTCTGTTTCGTCTCTCAGCAACACCGTTCATATTGGACTTCCCCGCATGGTGTACTGAGGGACGATCCCCACACTCCTCTAGAAACTTAGGAAACGGTCTGGACGTTGTTCACCTGATCCGTCATACGCCCGTAGTATTCTCCTCCACGGTCGGATCTGACAGCCTTAATCGTTTTGCCGTGTCAATTTTCGACTTCGGCTTTAAACGCCTTAAAAACGTCAAGTGCTTCAGACTTCTCATGAATTAGGTGCAATACCCGTAACGATAGTAATCATCGATGAACGTGATAAAATAGCGTTGTCCATTTCAAAAAGCGTAGGGAATGGACCACACACATCCGTATGAATCAGTTCTAAGACTTCCTTAGCTCTCTCAGCATTTAGTTTTCTTTTACTTGTTGTTTTACCCTTTATACACTCGATACATAAATGATCTCTGGATTTATCAAGTGTTTCCAGAATTCCATCAGACACAAGCTTATCAATTCTCCTTTCGGATATATGACCCAAAACGCTTATGCCATAAACAAAGGAATTCTCGGATGGTAACTTACGCTTAATTCCTCTAGTTTCCACATTATGGGACTCTCCGTAGTTTACTGTATCAAGCAGATACAGATTATCATGTTCAGATAAATTACCGGTTCCAATAGCCGAGATTTAAAATGAATAACACACTTCTGTTACCAAATGAACAAATATAACCTTCTTTGTCCAAAACAGAAACCGAAATCAAATTCCGTCTAAACGACGGAACGACGAAAGTGTTATCAGATCCAAAAAGAACTCAGAACTCAACAGTAATCTAAATGTCCCGACGCCTTGAACTTCAATGCTTCTCCAGCTCTCGTATAGATGAATCTTTCGGTATCACTGGGCTTTCGGCAGTTTAGGCAGTCCTTCATAGACATACTTATATGAGTTGTAGCACCAGAATCAACCCACCAAGTATGTCTCTGTACGGAAATCAAATTGATTTCAGCGCTTACAAAAAATTAAATTTTTCTTTAGGCGCCAAGCATGATATTGGCACAATCCTTCTTTATATGAGAAGTTTTCTTGTAGAAGAAGCATAATTAATTTTTCCTTATGCTCTTTGTCAGAGCCCTTAGGCTTCTTCTGTTTAACCGCAGTTTCCTTAGGTACTTTATTTTCCAAGCATCAAATATTGTACCATTAGCTGTTGATATTATATTCACGGGAGAGTTCGTCGTCGTAACACCAACGATGTCAGCTGAAAAGAGAACGATGATTGAATTAACTCACAATTTTTAGCTTTAATAATGATTAAAAATTAAATAATAACAACCCATCTTCAGCTTAATCGTTGTGCAAAAGAGCCTAACGAAGGTTAGGTAGTCAATCCACGAGTGATCAAACTGGTGCAACGATCAAGCGTTCGTACCCTATTCCAGCCAAGTCGTCGCCTTCTGAAGGGCCGATCAACTTCGCAATGGAAAGACCTTCAGGTACTTCAGCTTACCGTCACAGACGTACACAAGCCACTGCCAGATAATCGCCTTCCGAAGGGCCGGTCGAAATATCCGCATGCGTCATGTTACGCCACCGTCCCGACTATAGATTTATAAAATCTCCACAGCAGAGGTCACGAAGGTGACTATACTGCTTCAATAAAATATCTCTAATAATCGATATGCTAAAATAAGCATCTTTATGCGTGTATTAATTTAATAATCATTGTCTGTTGAAAGTCGTAATTTTTTCTGAATACTTCTGACTTTAAAAGCACCCCGAATAGTCACGGAAAATAGCCAACCGATAACACATTTATTGGACTAATTAAATTAAATTAGTCCAATCTGAAGTGGGCCTAAAATTTATTGTGGCCCATTTACTAAAACCTAGGCAGCCCAAACTTAAAAGACTCAGTTTTTTTTAATATATATAACCTGATGTGGCCGAAGTTTGGGCCTATTTAAATCTCTAAAGCAACCCTAACGAAACATGCCGCACAACTAATATCAAAAACCTAGGCAAACATGCTCTAACGTGCATTTAATATAGAAAATGATGCCCACTACAAACCCTAGGGCTGCTTTTGCTTAATGCCAATAAACATCTCTATATCCTACGTAGCCATGGCCCATTAAGGAAAACCCTAATACAGCTCCTTGCATTACAGAAAGAACAGCCGCACATCAGCCCTAGGCAGCCAAGTAGCGCTCGTTAGCCATCAACACTGCCACACAGCCCATCACCCAACGGTGCTTCGCGACACAACCCGGAGGCGCCCAACGGTCCGCCTGTATGGCAGCAGCCACGTTGCTGCCGTGCAGCCGCACATCCACAAGTTGGACAGCCGCGCTAGCCTCAGCCAACGGCAGTCGGTGTGCAGTACGGCGACGCCCGACGGCGCTGGACCGCGCAACACACGGCGTCCAAACGGCGCTGTAGACACAGCCGCGCAGCCGCCTTGCAGAGTCCAACGGCGCTGCCCTTCGGCGGCTTTTGCAGCCGTAATTAGCGCCCGACGATCCCGATCTGCAACGTACCGAATGCGACGCCCAACGGCGCTGCAGTGCAGATTGGATCGCTGCCTCAATTCTGTCCAACGAAGCTCACATGGTTGCCTTACGTTCATCATAAATCCTAATATCTAAATCAAGGTGGCTCTGATACCACTTGTTGTCTACCCGGATTGCTTTGAACCTTGATTGGATTAATTAAGGCGTTAAACTTAATACAGCGGAAAGAAAAACGTACCTGAGAATTCCATAGCGTTCGTAGTGAGAACCGGGTATATGGATCTTCCAAGTACGCGTACGTGAAACCTTCAGCTTGGGGAAGATGGGTACTCCAAATATCCTTAGACGGCAGTCGTCAGGGTTTTACGAGAGCGACGGCTGTGTGTTTCGTTGTACAGCACTTAGGGACCACACCCATATGTATAGATATCATAATGGGCTGGCCTGTTAATAATCCCATCAGATATTTACCTTCCAGCCCCAGGAATTCTACACATATATTGATTAACCCCACACATCTTATTTAATTGCGACAGACCCCCCTTAAATTTAATTGATCACTAAATGGGTCTTTTAAACTAATTACAATATTTGACATACGACTAATACCACAATACATGTACGTCTATATGTCCGAACGTTAATTGTGCTAGAAATACGTAGTCGAATAGTCCCAACCTAACACTCTAAACATAATAACCGATCCTAGCAAGTTAGAACGAAGCGAAGCTCAATTGAAGTCGACACTAATGATGACTCATTTCATATTCCACTCATGGGATTAAAATTAAGGGTGAATGTGAATGAAAGATATTTTATGGCAAGCAATAGTTGTGGTAGTGGAAATA
This sequence comes from Craterostigma plantagineum, assembly GCA_027422505.1. Lineage (NCBI taxonomy): Eukaryota > Viridiplantae > Streptophyta > Magnoliopsida > Lamiales > Linderniaceae > Craterostigma > Craterostigma plantagineum. The sequence continues at coordinate 1,150 of JAPQWV010001935.1, read as the reverse complement.
ATCGAGACATGGTTTGTCAGGATTTGACCATGTCATTTAGCAAGCCAAAACTTGGGCTTTTGACAGAAGCCCAAATAATGTTGGTTTTCTCGCACGCACGACGAAAAGAATAAACTCTAAAGCGCGGGAAAATCCACTGCCACACCACCGAGTCTCGGCTTACGAATATCGATTGAATAGAGAAAAAGAGAATAAGAGCTCGGTCGAAAGTAAGGAAGAGTCGATCCAGAAAAAAAAAAATGAAAGATCGCGATTTGGAGTTGGAAAAAGCTCGACTGATAAGCTTGGCTTTGGAATTTGGATTCGACGAAGAGTCCGCCTACAAGTGTTTGGATCGCCTCATCCACCTTTATGGTTCAGTTTCTCTCTACTTGACCTTGATTGGTGTTGCAATGTTACCTATGCTCATCTATAGCTTAATAGAGAGTATAATAAAATAATACGAAGTTTAAGTCGAACAAGGAGGCTGTATCTTTTGCAGAACTTTGCTGTTGTAGGTGATGTGATAGATAATGATGGTCATGACCCATATATTTTAGGGGATATGGGATAATACATGCTTTTCCTCTGGTGGAAAGAAACAAAAGTGGCGCTTGTTGTTCTAATTTTGGCCAATAGAATTCTGCTTAAAATTGGGAGTTTTTCTTGGAAATTGGATGCAGTTACTAATTCATGATCTGGCATGTACATATCATTCTCGATTCTACGAGAATTTTTATGAAAACCTTTCATTGCTTCTCTTCGATGGAAGTTTGATTTTCCCTAATAATAGTTTGAATTGTAGCCCTGTAAAAACTGCAGTGGTAGAGTATGAACCGACGAGGAAAACTGTGATTTCGGTTTCTAGTTATGTAGTTGTACCTAAATTTTTACAGTTGCACTTCGCAGAGAGTTTTATCCATATGGATTTCCTGCTTGTCTCGATATTCGCAGAAAAAAATGCTTTTTTTTTCTTTGTTCCTGCCCGTGGGTTAAGTAGATGTGATAGTCAGTTACCCACAAGCGAAACTTTTATCATGAGTACAGACAATACATGCTATCCTCTCGATTGGTTAGAGCAAGAAAAAGATGATTGCAACTATATTTTTTTTTTTTTGGTAACCGGGGAAAGCCGATGGTGAAAACCCGGGGCCGACCCACTACCTGCTAA
>JAPQWV010001934.1:0-68822 GCA_027422505.1 Craterostigma plantagineum | reverse complement strand
TTTCTGCACCTTTCTGTGTTTGGACAAGTCTGTAATGGATTGCCTGAGATGTAACTGTTGTCCGAAGAAAACTTGTTCAAGCTATAATTTAACCTCTTACACTAATTCAGAAATTCCAAAAAAGAAAATGACGACTGCAAAGAAAAATCAGACCCCATAAGCACAAACACAGCAACAAGAAGGCAAATATTGTCCAAGAAAACAAGATTAAGTCCTCTTACAACCAAAAACGAGGGCCCGCCCGCCATTGATCACTGATTCTTACCCTTAGGTTTCGACTGAATTTTCCCATAAGCCAAAAGGCGAGATCTCGACAGCTTAAGTTCGGCTTGTCTACGCCTCCGCTTAGCTTTGCTAGAAATGGAAGAGCCTTCGTCCCCATTTGCCCGTGAATTCTCACTCTCTTTGACGTCTTTGTTCGCTTCTTTACCGAAATGCTTCCTCTTCTTCCCGTCTCTCTTCTTTTCATCGGACGGTTGTCCGATAATCACCTCCTTGGCTCTCTGCTTCAGCTGAATAGTCTTCACACGAGGAACTTTCCATTCCTTTTCCCTGTAAGGAGCAATCTTCTTCAGCGAAACGTATTGATTCAGTTCCTTATCGTCCATCGACAGGAGCTCCTCTGGGCTCAATCCAAATCTCTTGCTCTTCACGGATCTGTACTTAAACCTCGTCTTCAAGTCTCCAATGGTGTCTTCGTAATCCAATTTGTGATACTCGTCCATTAGCTGTTCCCTAAGAGCCCTTTCTTCTTCATTCTTCTCCATTTACAGAACGTTTTTTCAAGATCTTCTCTCTAGCTGACGAGAAGCCATCCCTCGTCTCTCTTATCCCGTCCCAGCCCTTTGGCAATCCAAGCAATTCGTCTTCTTTGTCAAAATCGGGCTTTTCCAAATCACCCTCCTCTCCGTCTTCGTCACTGCCAAATTGGGATCGACATCTTCGGCCTCGTAATACTCATCGTCGAACGCCTTCTTCATCTTCTTATCGTACTCCTCGGGATCAAACTCATCTTGCAAATCATCCACGTCCAAGAAAGGAACGCCGTCGTTTCCAATGCCAGCGACCTCCCTGACCTTCTGCAACTTTTCGTTGATCTCTTTCTTCTTCAGATTCTTCAGCCTCTTTAGCTCCTCTTTCCTCTCAAACTCTGCCTGGGATTCTCGCTCTTTCTTCCTCTCCCTTTGCAGCTTCCTTACGCTCTCCTTCTTTCTCACTGAACCCTCGACGTTTCTCGAATGGGACATCACTCTATCTCCAGCGTTCTCCTCGAATCTGAAATTGTACTCGCGTTCGTAGTCTTCCTGCCTCTCAATTTCCTCCTCGTCCTCGGAGAGTTCAATGTCACCATCATCTTTGTCCTTGCCTTCGTCGATCCACATTCTATTTCGAAAGTACTCTTTCAGAAACTTCGAGTCCTCGTCTAAGTTGCCGTCGTCTCCGAAGTATTCGTCCAACTTCTCAACCACAACCTCTTCTTCGTCTTCATCGGATTCTCTACCCTTCACCTTCAAAAGATCACCTTCTTCATCGTCATCTTTCTCCACAGCTTCCAAGAACTCCTTCCTCAGTGCTTCTTGCTCTTCGCTGTAGCTCTTCACTTTGCTCTCTTCGTAATCATCGTTAGGTTCGTCTTCGTCGTCAATCAGCTCTGGGCCTGACTCGATCAAATGCTTGGACACAACATCTTTCAAATACATAGCTTTCTTCTTCTTATTCTTCTTTTTCCTGTCATCCTCATCGACTTGATTTTCTTCAGAACCACCATGTTCATCTTCATCGTCCGATTCCGAGTCAAACAGCTTGGCGTCTTTATCCCTCAAAATCGGGTCCTGATTCTTCACCTTAATCAGAGCATCGAAGAACCTTGAATCGTTCTTCTTACTGGGCTTGATCAGCTCTTCGTCTTCCTCCGATGACGACTCCTCGGATTCCGAAGAAGAAGATTCCACGACGCCTTTCTTCTTCAGCTCCTCGTACCTCTGCAATTCCTCGCGCTTTTTGTTGTGCTCGAAGCGTTTGGCGAATTCTCGATTGACTTCGATCTTGGATACGTCGTCGTCGTCGGATCCTCCGTCGCCGCCGAAGAGCTGAAGGCGAGCCATCCCAGGGATTTCAGAAGTTTCAGATGATTTGTTGAGGTATTCCATCGAAGGGTTTAGAGAAAGCAACTGAGCGCTAAAGCCCAACATCTTGGGCCTGCAATGAAACCCATGGGTCTCATTTTAAGAAATGATAACTTGTACACATAAAACGGAAAACATAGATATTCGTCAGAAAATAAAATTACAATACATTGAACAAACAAATGCCTTGAAATTAAATAAAGCAGTACAAGAACAAAGGAATGCGATTTTAATACCTTTGTGTTTGTAATTCTTTCAACCATTTTGTTAGTGCAAAATATGGGAGAAACTGTATCTTTTTATATAATTATATAAATTGGTGGGACTAGATTAAAATTTTAAAACTTCAAACGCATTCAACGTTGTCAAACGCAAATATGCGTTTCACAAGAGGAGAGAGAACAATAAAAACCCATTTTGGGTTGTACTTTGCAGTTCGATTGGAGCTATTTTTTTTTTTTTTCGTTCACAAGAGGAGAGAGAACAATATGCGCATTTTGTTGTGCTCGAAGCGTTTGGCGAATTATTGATTGACATCGATCTTGGATACGTCGTCGTCGGACTCGGAGCCTCCGTCGCCGCCGAAGAGCTGAAGACGAGCCATTGAGTAGGGATTTCAGAAACTTTCAGCTCTGATTTGTTGAGGATATTCCATTCGAGGGTTTACGAAGAAAGCAAATGAGCTCTAAAGCCCAACATGTTGGGCCTGCCATGAAATTCCATTGGTCTCATTTTAGCAACGTAAGCGTTGTAATAATGAAATTTGTTATGGTGTCCACCTACCGTGAGTAACCACCGTGAGCACCATAAGCAAATCTCTCAATTTTTCTACATTTTTTTCGATTTTCAACGTCGCCGACGCCTCCGTAGACCCTCTCATATCCATTGTTAACCTAAATCGCCCTCTTCAACACGTTAATTTTTAAGAAAATTCATTATTTATTATTCACATGTGAACGACGTACCGAGGTAACGACGTGCCGAGGTAATGATTTTCTTTAATGGTTGAAGAGGTAGACAAAAATGTGGAACATGCATCGTACGTTATATAGATATGAAGGAGAACAGATTTCAAAGGTGGATTTTAATGGTAAACTGATCAAAGTGAAGATGTTGTTCCAAAAATCAGACAAAGAAAGACGTACATAGAGCATCTCCAACGGGTACTTCATTTTTGTGTAAAACACAAAAATAGAGTACGATTCTACTCCAACGGGACTCTATATTTAACACAAATATTGTGTTGATCAGCAGAGAAACTCTACATCTAGAGTACGCACAATTTTAACACAAAAATATAGTTTTAATTTCTATTTATATTTATTTAGTAATACATATTTTGTTATATTTAAATATTTGATACACTATTATAATACAAATAAAATTAAAAATAATATAATTTTTATTTATATAATAAAATTAAATTTAAATAATATGCTAATTTTATCATTCATGTAATTTTAAATATTAATAATTAAAATACATTGAATTTTTAATTTTATATAATAAAGTATAGTAAGTCAATTATGATAGTAAAATATAGGAATTTGATTTTTAGTGTAAAAATAGAGTTCATGGGTTGGAGAGAAAACTAGTGTAGAAAATAGAGTTTATGGGTTGGAGTAAAAGCACTGTAGCAACTGTATTATTGTGTAATATTACCTGTATTTTTATGCATTGCATTGGAGATGCTCTAAGAATGTAATATGAAATCGATCAAGAAATGTATTACAACTGCAAATATATATGCTGAAGGCAGTTAATTTGGCTATTTTCTACATCCTCTTTGGTTGATATTGATTGCCAGCCTTGAATCCTTCCGTATACGCTGTGTTCTTGAACATTGTCTGCAATTTATACAATCACAAAAAAATTTAATCAGAAAACAGTCTTCGACGAAAGAAAAATAATAAAAATAAAAATCCCGACTCACGGCGACGCTCTTCAACTCCACGCCGAGCTGCTTGCTTATACTGTCAGCAACTTCAGCGCCAACTTTCTCTCCGCCATTGTTCTTACCAATCTAAAAAAGGCCGAAAACATCAGAATCTGAATTTCACGTCTGCAAACAATTTAAGATCGAAAAGAAAAAAAAAACGAGTAAATTAGCTTGACCTCAGAGATGACCAAAGCTGTAGTCTTTGCCAGAATCTCCTCGACGAATCTATCAGGGTCGGCAAAGGTGATTTGCTTCTTTTCACAGCTTCCCTCTGATTTTCCCTTCGAAGCAGCAACAGTAGTTGGCTTTGCAGCTGCTGACTCTGCTGAAAGTCAAGTAATCGACTTCATTTAATCGCCCCAACGAAAATATCCTCAGTTTTTCTTTACATATTTGATAATACGACATACCTGCGACTGCAGTTTGCTTATGCGCAGAAATGTGGTGATTATTCGAAGTTTGAATTGGCGCATTTTCTCCAAGGGCTCGGCCAAATTTGTAGCATCTGATGGGACGAGGCTAGCTAAATCTGGCGGTTGGTCTTTTCCCACCGAAGGGTTAGCCTGCGAATGGGTAATAAGAACGAAGTTGAGATATACGACGATAAATGCCTTGTGAAATCGTGACTAACTAAGCACATCTCAATTACTACCTCAAGGTCAACATAGGCGGGGCATTTTCCAATTGAGTTCAAGAACTTGTCGAGATCGCTGGTGCTAAGAGCTGTTCACTTGAGCGATGAAACGCGGAATGAGAAGATTTGATAAATGGGAAAGTTTTAAGCAGCAGTTTATCTATCGATGAAACAATGATTTAAGACCTTAACCTATGGTCATGTCGTTAGACAATGGGTGGAAGAAGCAGCATTCTTGAGCCTTAAATCCTTGATCTAACAATAAGGAGACATTCCTTCATGGCAGAAAGAAGAGATCTCTTTTAACTCTAGTTATTCAAACAGTAACAATTTAGAAGAAAGATTCACATTTTTTAAAAAAAAATTGACACCAAGCGACGACTGACGTACCTAGCTGTCTCGTTGACAAGTGCTAAAGGAGTAACACAACCGAGTGGCACCTTCAGGCAAATATAAGGAATTTAGTAATAGGACATTGTAATTTAGTTCTATCTTTTCCCTTATTATGTATTCTTACGTAATAAGAGAAAACAAACAAAGGCAAACCTGAAGAATTTCTGCAAGTGCTTCTTCTGGAGCCATTCTAACGCCTCCTTTGCCCAGGCCAAGCCTCTGAGACAAAACTGCAAAATTTTCCATAATAGAAACGCAATGATTTTAGCAGTTTCACACGTCTAATTTTGTCTTTAATTGGCCTGCTCTTACAGATTTTTTTCAGTTTATGGTAGGTGATATGACAGAAGAAAATGCTCACAACGAAAAGAATTCCTACACACCTTTTAGATCCACTTTCGTCTCAGCCAAAGCGGAAACAATATAGTATCTTTGCTTCTTATCCTGTCATGAAAAAACATGTTGAATTTTTCCTACTTATGCGATTTCGAGCACCAAAATAGTCGAAGACTTTACCTTCAAGAACAAATTTTTACTCAATGCACCTTTCAGGTGCCCAACATACTTAGCCTGATGCAAAAGTAAAGACAATTTCAACTCTAGCCCAGCTCGAAAGAGGTAAAAATTAAAGCTTTACACAATTAATTACCTGGGCTTCAACTGTAAGAACAATAGGATGCTCATATTGCGAAAATTCTATCTTAAGTTCCTGCGAGTTATAAATTACAGTGATCACCACGCAATAAAAACATGTATAAACTAGGACCCCATCGCTGAACGAAAACATGCCTTCTCAATATAACTCAACACGAATCGTAATCGATAGAAACAAAAAAAATAATAACATTTAAGAGCCCACCTCAATCAGAGCGACGATTGCATCACAGCAACACATATAGAAAAGAAAAGCAAAAAAGAAAAAAAAAAAAAGAAGGGATCTACCAAACAAATCCCTTCTCAATATTCAAACATCATCAGCAGACTAAAAAGCTTGGCTTTTTATTGAACATTACATCTTCAAAAAAAAACACGAATGAAACTCGAACTCACCTGTAAACGAGCTAGGAGCTGCACTTTCGTTAAACCCATTTCCTATTCGACGAAGATTGCAGAGCAGTTTCAAGTTCTATTCGTGCAGCTTTTGCAGATTACGGTGATTGATTGTTTACTGAGTTTTTTGATAATTTACATACATACGTCTACTTTGGACTTTTCACACAGCGTTGAAATGGGCTTCTCCCTTCCATTTGGGCTTTCCATTTCAAACGAAAATGAAATAGCGAGCCCAAATGAACTTTATATAGAAATTTGGGGAAAAAATCATATCATATATGTTGAAATATCTTGATTCTAACAATGACAAGTTGACAACATATAGAAATAAAATCAAAATATCATAATCTTATCATGCCACGAGCAACATTGGATCCCCGAAAGAAAAAGACAAAGATTCATCGCCACATGACATCCATAAGCCTCCTCCTTTAACACGGAGACACCTATGAAATAATGTACGACGTATAAATCTTTCCATTTGATTGATTATGCTTGAATACCACATGATATGTTGGTTGAACTTCACATGTCATGTATAATTGCTATTTGATAAACTTACATAAAAATATGTAATGATGCATAAATCATACGACGTTTCGAATCGAAAAGAAAATACTAAAAAATCTGTGGATCGTGAATGTCCCACAACGTAGTACTTATCTTGGAAAGACAAACTAAAAGTCCAATGTATGATTTAGTCATGTAACTACACTGCAATTTTCAAGACACTGGAAATAGACAGCTCCATGTGCAAATTAGCCTGAGATGATAATTTATTTATATTGGTACAAATTCTATATTGAAATTGGTCGGTCACGTCATTTTCCAAAAAATTGTCTTTATTGTTATTTTTTTGTGACAAATTGTTACTGTAACAATAGTCAATGAACGCACAGTATTATGTTCTTACGAGTGCAAGAAAAACCTTTTTCACTTCCGTATACGCAACACAATGAATGCAATGCAATACGAATATATTTAAATAGCAATACTGAGAGCCCGTAATATATGCTAACTCCCCATGAAAACCGTTACACCTTTGACAAAAAAAAAAATTAAAATTTCCGAAACATTAATTAATATAAATGAATACATTCCGGCGCATAATATGTCCGCTGATGTCTTCAAGAAATAAATCGGAAGATCATCCAAAAAGAATAAATAAATGTTTACGATAAAATAAAAAAAAGTCAACGAAAGCTCCATAATTTGATTTCACCATCTTCACAAGCTTCCTCCATCGCCATCATCGGATCAAAGAACACCCCATTGAGCATCTCATCATACCTCGGCGAATCGAAGCTGTGCCACAGAGAATCCATGGCGTCGGCATATTCATGGCTGCTACTACTCAGTTCTTGAAGATCGATCTTCGTCCCCAGCAAATGGAGTAGAACAATCGCTAGGAGAAGAAGACGAAAGAGCAGGCGATTTAGGTGTAAGAACAGTTCTTGGCTGCTTCTTTTCATAGGAACAATGGCTGCTGCTGCTATTGGCTGCTGCTAAAGCTGCGATTCTTTGGATTGATTTAGGCGAGGATGCAATGCCTATATTATCACGTCCATGATTATTGAAGCTGCAATGTAATGAATAATCTGGGAAGTTGAGATTTGTTGCTGACGAGCCTTTGAGGCATATGAGAGCAGCGTCGTAAGCCCTAGCTGCAGCTTCAGGCGTGGAGTAAGAACCTAACCAAATTCTTGTCTTTTGATTTGGTGCCCTAATTTCACTCACGTACGAACCCCAACTTCTCATCCTCACTCCTTTGTACTTCTTGTTCTTACTGCATTGAGATGACGACTTCGACGATGGGATGCTTTCATTGCATGGGAGATTCTTGGATGTGACGATATTATTATCCTTCTTAACCATTTTCTTGAATGATGTAATAATATTATGTGTGTGTGTGTGTTTGATGGGCTTTGAGGTTTTTGATTGTGAAGGGGATGGATGATGTAAGGGGGTTTACTTTGGTGGGATATATAGAAGATGGTTGAGTTTGATGAGGGTGTTTAAATAATATTTTATGTTATGAAGTGGAAATATACGGAAGATTCATACGAGTCAAAGTAACATGGAACTGCTGACAGATATTTTGATATTATATTAATGAGTTGTGCAAAATCATTTTCGTTATTATAGAAGTTTGAAGATATTAATGTTCAAACAGTTTAGACGAATTGGTCTTGTAAGAATCTATAGCAACGCTCAGTACAGCTGAGGAAGGCCATTTTTTTCAAACGGACAACATGGCTGTGCTCAGAAAAGTGAAGACTTTTCCAAGTGGGGTAATATGAATAAATAAATACTGAGAATTCTTAACTTCGGCAATAAGCCACCCGAGAAAAAAACAATAGGGCAAAAAGAATACCTCACTGATACAACTTTTTATTAACAGAATTAAAAGAATTTCAGTGTCAAATTGAATATATGTATATATATATATTAAATGTGTGGTATAATGTCGGGAACATAAAACATAGGATTCTAACAAATAAGAGCAGCTTCCAGGCTCTTCAGGAGTGAATGTGCTTATGCGTATATTAAATATTTTATAAATATACAAGCATTAACGACAAATTGATATATTTATTGACGTACGTCGAATAAATTAAAATGAAAGCGATACCATGTACGCGTAATGAAACAACGGACATCATAGGATAAATTCGAGAAATGGAAAACCAGCTAATGCTTCACTGTCATGCATGGAACACCTAAAACGCGTTTTCGTTAGGGACGTACACCTTCACTTATTATTATTCTGTAATTAATGTTCGTGTCTCTCTTTCTATTTTTTTTTTGTCTTTTTTCTTCCTTAATTTATGGGGAAATTCCTTATCAGACCTTTTAAAGTTTGAACTTCCTTATCAGTACCCCTAGCAAAAAATCTTTCTTTCCAGTACCTATGTCGGAAAAAGTTGTGTAAGTAATACCACCAAACAGGACGAAAATACCCTTTCTAAAATTAAATTGGACATCATACCAACTACTTTGATTATTATACCAACTGTTATTCTAAGTATACCAACTGTTATCATTATTATACCAACTGGTATATTGTACAATTCTATTGGTATAACTACGACAAAAATTGGTATAATTTATACAATTTCTGGTATAATCATCAGTTGGTATAAATGTCCAATTTCTTGTATAAACTTATAATAACGTTATTTACTGGCACGATAACCAAAATAGACGGTATGATTTCTACAATTTGTGGTATAATTTCAAAACAGTTGGTATAAATGTCCAATTTCGCTGTATAAAATTATAGTAACGTTATTTACTGGTACGATAACGAAAACAGATGGTATAATTTCCTCAATTTCTTGTATAATTTCAAAATCAGTTGGCATAATGCCTAATTTCTTTGTATAAAATAAATTATAATACCTTTATTTATTGGTATAATTACGAAAACATATGGTACAATTTCTATAATTTTTGGTATAATAGCATAATTTGATGGTACAATGTCCAATTTCGTTGTATAAAATTCGAATCTCATTATTTACTGGTATAATAACGAAAAAAGATGGTATAACTTCAACATTTTCTGGTACAATATCCAATTTTGTTGGTATGATAACGAACTGTTTTGTTATAATTTATTCAATTTCTGGTATAACAGCAAAATCAGTTGGAATAATGCCTAATTTCTTTGTATAAAAATATAATACCTTTATTTATTGGTATAATTACGATAATAAATGGTACAATTTCTATAATTTCTGGTATAATAGCATAATCAGTAGGTATAATGTCCAATTTCATCGAATAAAATTTGAATCTCATTATTTAATGGTATAATAACGAAAATAGATGGTATAATTTCAGTATTTTCTGGTATAATGTTCAATTTTGTTGGTATAATAACGAATTTTTCGGTATAATTTCCTCAACTTCTTGTATAATAGCAAAATCAGTTGGTATAATGCCTAATTTTTTTGTATAAAATTATAATACCTTTATTTATTTTTATAATTACGAAAACAGATGATTCAATTTCTACAATTTCTGGTATAATAGCATAATCAGTTGGTATAATATCCAATTTCGTTGTATAATATTCGAATCTCAGTATTTCCTGTTATAATAACGAAAACAGATGGTATAATTTCAACAATTTTTGATATAATGTCCAATTTTGTTGGTATAATAACGAATTTTTTTGTCTAATGCATATGAAAATAATTATTCAGCTTTTCTGAATATGTGAGAGACAGGGTATTTTTGACTTTTTAACGCTGGAAAGAGCTTTTTAGCTACTGAACAGGAAAAATTTCAAATGGGTACTTTTAAGGAAGAAATAATTCGAGGGGTATCTAAAATGAAGTTGAAAACTTGAAAGGGCCTCTTAAGGAATTAACCCTTATCATAAAATATAACTTTAATGCTTAGGAAAAGGTGATGGCACACATGCAGATTTGCTACCATCGCAGCTTTTGGGACTTTTTAAGGAGCAAAATTCTCAATGTGGGACTGATTTTCACACTCGAACTTAATTCGGATTTCTTTCTTTGGGATATTCATGGTCATGTAACGTGCACATTGGAGGAAAAACAGTGCCTCTCAACTCAATATACGTAATTTTATTTGGCACCTATTGTCATTATCGTGATTGCATTTCTATATTTCATTTTGCGATGGATATTTAAACAAAACACAAGAATCACGCACACAACTCAAATCAATGAGGAAAATTATTTAACCAAACCCTAATAGTTATGAAATGAAACGTGGCAACTCTCGTCGACATATATTGTCATCTCCTCACTAACAACAACAATAATAATTATTCTAATGATATTTGGTATTTAATTAAAATTAAGAAAATAACGAGCAATAGCGAAATGTCAATGGAAGCATTGAATCTTGAAATGTGTTGACTGTTGAAGGACAGCAAGACAACAACCATGTGCGCGAGAAATATATGAGAAGCTTCGCTTTCGTATCTCTTTTTCATATTTGATGAAATTAGATTAATCTTATTTGGTGAAGGTTTTAAGATGGTTGGAAAAATCTTAAATTAAATTTAGGTAGGAGATAAACAATCAATTCATCAGAATAGAGGTTGCAAATATTTGATGGATATTGGGCTGAGCTATATGATTCACTTATCGGGTCAGTTTTATACAGTCCATTTTTAATGGATCAGTATTATACGGGTCATAGCAAGTGGTTTTACTAGTAAATCGTAGGCCCATTATTTATTTATGCAACATCGAAAACATAAAAATTTAATTTAACTATGTATGCCAATTTATATATTTATTAGATATTGGCTTCAATGATTTTTTTTATATGCAACAAATTGTAGATTTCTCAATGTATAAATCACACGATTCTTGAAAGGGTTTGTTTTTTTATTCAAAAAAACCGATAGGTTGTATAATGAAGCAACACTTGAAATGAAAACATTACTGCAATACACTATTTATATTTCATTTGGATAGTTGTGTCTGTTCAAAATTGAAGAGGCATGAGCTATCTTTGAAAACATTGGTGCAATTGCAAATAGCGTAAGAAGTTGGACACAATCTATGCAAGGTCAAAGGAAGTCAACCTTAAAGGTGAGGTAATAAGATAATTGTATTTTCAATGGAAAGAAAAACAACACTAAAGCCAATAACGGAGGGAAATTTTCGGCTGAGCTGCGTTCAGAATTAAGGACTGTAATGTCGATTTTACCCTCGGAAGATCAACATAACTACGACAAAACCACAGGCCATTTAAAACGGATTTTCTGCTTGAAGACCAAGGAGCGAGGACACTCGGAAGAATTAAACCTCGTTTTTTCAGCCCTCTCTCTGAACTCCTCAAGCTTCCCCTCTACGTTGGTGAAATAGTGTATCACTTTGGCTTTAAGTTTCACTTTTGACATCGTATGTGCGCTGCTGAGGTTTTTGTTAATTGATTTCTTTTGTTTCTGTTTCTTTTTTCTTTTTTTCCTTCCATCGTTTTGTGTGCATTCTAAAGACTGTTAATTTAATGTATCGAGTTTGGGTTTTTCTAATTGTGCTTTTGTTTGTTTTCCTAATTTTTGATGGGCAGGGTTTCGTACACAGGTTATAGATGTCTGGTATGAGTGGCGAAATTGAGGACGAATTGATTGATCTGAACAAAGAACCCGTCGAGGGGAAGAAAAAGAGGATCGAAGGTGATAAATCGGTTGAGAAAATGGGTAATAAAGCTTGCGGCAGCTTTGGTATAGGGTGCAGACTTTTGAGGTCGGTGAATGCTGGGAACAAAGGTGTTGAAAAGAAGGAGATTGATGTGGACTTTGTGAATGAAGACGATGAGAATGCCAGTGAGTTGGCTTTGGTTGAAGAAGAGACTGAAGAAATCGAAGTGCATGAACATAATCCAGAGAAGAAAAAGGGGAAGCGAGGTCGCCCCCGAAAGATAGATGTTGAGTCCGAGGTTTCCTTGATGGGTAATAAAAGCAAAGTTAAGAAGACGATTGCGGAGAACGACGAAGGAAACAAGCCAGTCAAAAGACGGGGCAGGCCGCCAAAGTTGAAAATGGCGACACTCGTTTGTTAGTTAAGGAAAAAACCAACAAGGGCTTGAAAAGAAATAGCGTTGCTGAGCAATTGGAACATGGAGTTCGTCCGAAAAGGCTTAAGATTGGCGATGATAAATTGGTTGAGGGTGTTTCGAAGAAGACCGAGAAGAAAGCGAAGGTGAAGGACGAAGATGGTGAGAAGGGGCTGAGGGAAAAGAAACAATTAGTCAGGGATGAGATAGTCGACATGCTTTTGAAAGCTGGCTGGACTGTTGAACACAGACAAAGGCAGTCGAAAGAGTATCAAGATGCTGTTTACGTTGATAGAAGAGGGAGAACGCATTGGTCGGTGACATTGGCTTACAAAAAGTTGAAGCAGAAAATCGACGAAGGAAAAGGTGAAGAGATTGACATTTTGGCGTTTAAACCCATACCCAAAGAGACTTTTAGAATGCTGTTTAGGACAACGGTGAAAGGCAGGAAAGCGGGTAAGAAAAAGAAGAGTGGCGGCGTTAAGGTCGTTAAGAAGAAGAAAAAAGTTACGAAAAAGGAAACACGACGTAAATGTGATGCAATGGTTGTTAAATCAAGATCGAACAAGGTTAAACAGCGTACTCTTTCTGCGCGTAAACCTTTGGAGGGTTCAGATGGCAATGGTTATGAATTGTACAAAGGCAAACGTAATTTACTTTCGTGGATGATCGACATTGGCACGCTTAAAATTGGTGAGGAAGTGAGGTATCGACATGGTAGGGGTAATAAGATTGTGCTTCAAGGCAAGATAACGAAAGAAGGGATCTGTTGCGGATGTTGTAATAAAAATCATACGGTTCAGGAATTTAAGTTACATTCCAAAATTGCATTTAGAGATCCCTATCAGCGTATTTATCTGGGCTCGGGAGTTAATCTTTATCAGTGCTTGGTAAATTCTTGGAAAAGACAAGTCATGGATTGTGATGTTGGGTTCGTTAGGGTCGACGTGGATGGTGATGATCCCAATGATGACAGGTGCAATGTGTGTGGTGATGGCGGTGATTTGATCTGTTGCGATAGTTGTCCATCGACATTCCACCGTAGCTGTCTACGCATTGAAGTAAGGATCTTTTACCCTGCTTTTCTTACATTTGTGTCCTCTTACCATGTTTTTGTCTCTTCTGATGACGACTTCTTAGTATTTTAGTTGAGCATTTGTCGACACGTGTAACAAAGTGCTGACTGCGTGAAATTCTTTTTATGAGATTGCAGAGTTATTAATTAATCTGTTTTTTTTTTCTATATGCCCATGATTCATATTTGACGTATGCAAGATTCATAACAACGCTAGTCGCTAACTCATATACTCACTTTCTCTTGTGCTTTAGGTACCTAGGGGAGATTGGAACTGTGTCTACTGTTCTTGCAAATTCTGCAAAGGTGCATGCGTCAGGATGTCAGAGGCTGACGATGACCGTAATCTAATGTCTAAATTGCTCATATGTCGCTTATGTGATGAAAAATGCAAGTTTCTAATGTCTCGAACAGTTCCTTTTTTTTTTCCTAATCCATTCAGTTATTGTTGCCTTGTCTCATTTTCTAACGCTAGTTCCTTGCAGTTCATGTGCATTGCTCACGGACCTTCGGAGATCTTGACAATGAATATCCATCCTTTTGTGGAGAGGAGTGCTTCAAGGTGAGCTCTTTTTCTTAGACCTTGATAAGATGTTGTCCTGAAATAGTTTCTTAAATGATGTTTCGTTTTACTGATATCTCTAGTTTCAGATTTTTGGGGATTTACAGGTTCTTCTTGGGGTTACACACGAACTTGAAGATGGATATTCATATACTGTTCTCCGTCATCGTGCGATTAATGATAATTTATCAGATAACAGTGACTCGTTAGTTATGGAAAGCAATTCAAAGCTAGCTGTTGCATTCACCGTTCTAGATGAATGTTTCGATCCTATAATAGACGAGCGAAGTGGGTCCAATATCATCCACAGCATTGTGTATAACCGTGGGTAAGTGAATTTGGGAATTTATTTTTTTTTAAAAAGTTTTTTTCAGCAAAAAAGGTCTTTAATCCCCTGATTTTTTGCATTTCCTTAGGTCGAATATGAAGAGGTTGAACTATGATGGATTTTACACGATTATACTCGAGAAGGGCGACGAAATCGTCTCTGCTGCTTCTTTAAGGTAGTCTGATCTGAATATTAATTCTTCTAGTTTTTCTCTCAGATCCTATGTGCTAATGAATTCCTATTTTTTTCATTGTCGAAAAAACCATAGAATTCATGGGCCTCAATTAGCAGAGATGCCTTTTATTGGAACTCGATACATATATCGCCGACAAGGACTGTGCAGCAAGCTGTTAACTGGCATTGA
Organism: Craterostigma plantagineum; assembly: GCA_027422505.1. Taxonomy (NCBI): domain Eukaryota; kingdom Viridiplantae; phylum Streptophyta; class Magnoliopsida; order Lamiales; family Linderniaceae; genus Craterostigma; species Craterostigma plantagineum. The sequence continues at coordinate 53,799 of JAPQWV010001934.1, read as the reverse complement.
AAAGGTAAAATATCATTTATTACATCTTACCAAGAAAAAAAAATCGATTTTTGTCTATAACATTCTCAATGATTTTGTCTCAGGTTCTTTGCTCTGTTGGCGTTCATAACCTCGTCGTCCCCGCAATAACGGAACTCAACTCAACTTGGACCAAAGTATTCGGCTTCAGTCCACTTGAAGAATCTGCTAGGCACGAAATTAGACATATGAACCTCGTAGTGTTTCCCAGGGTTGAGATGCTAAAGAAACCCATGTTATTACAGCATCAGCATGTCCCTGCTGGTAAGTTTTGCATGCCTTTATTTTTAACCGTAAAAATAATTTCCTTAACAGAATTTTCATGATCTGTAGACTCGAAAGGCAATAAAACTGATGCTGAACATCCTATTCGTCAAACCTTTGCTTCCTTCGACGCCATTCCTAAAGAGGCTAGCGAGGTTAAATCTAGTGTTGGTGTAAAACACACGCAGTCCGCCGAGGCAGAAACTAATGACCTTAAAGATTCGCAAGAAGTTCAAGAAAAGGTCAACGGAGATGTTGCAGCTTCGAGTTCAGACGCTTCTTCAGTGGTTGAAATCCCTTGTAATGACAAGGTCAAATACGACGAGCATGTGAAGATTGAGAATCGCTCGAACAACCTCATAACAGCAGAAGATGATGATCGTAATCTTTCTCTTGATGTCAAGACGACCATTGATGATGGCGGAGAATCGAAGGCCGACGGAGAACAGCCCTCCGTTGTGGGTAATAAGAGGAAACGCAGGAAGCACGTCGAGGTTAAGGTTGAGAATCAGATGAAGTGGCAAGGTAGCTTAAGAGATCGAAGCACGCTTTCTGGGAAGAAATAGAAGCAGTTCAAAATGAGTTTAGATTATCTTTATTTAACTGTGTATCTTTTGTTTTGTCAACTGTAAGATGAAGAGGGAGAGGTGTTCTAACTTCTAACCATCTTTTTATCTTCCTCTCCATTGTTTTCTGGGATTTAGATATTTGCTGTATAGCATCTTGATGATGGTTAATGGCACTGCTTTAGATTTTTAAGGATTCTTGTTATAGATTTTTTTTTTTTCCAAAAGAAAAATTATGATTTAATTTCACCGCTAGAAGGAGGGCTCGAACCTCCGACCTTGGGGTCATGAGCCACACGCTCCAGCCAACTGAGCTATTCCAGCTTTGTATTCTATTCTACAGAATTTACACTATCAAACGTATCGGATCCAACGGTTCGGTTCGGGTCAAAAGCATAAGGATCCGTTGATCCGTTTTTTATTGGATTGGGTTTTCACTTTTAGTCTTTAAAAGAAGAAATGGGCTTCATATTATGAGCAGACCATTCTAATTCGGGTCCTTAGATATGGGCCTGTGATCAAATTCGAGATCAACTGAATTTACAGTAATAGGCTTGCACTTTCCTGAAACCGCCTCTGATCTGACAACTGACATATTGGTCGTCGAGCGGGAAAACACTCTCTCTCTCTCTCTTCACAGACGCAAACGCTGAATCCTCAAAAAGAAGATATGGCGGACGCAGAGAAGGAAGAAGACGCGAAGAAGGTCATTGAGCGAGTTGGAAAAAGGCTTGGGGTTTACAAAACTTGCCCAAACAAAGATAATCTGACCAGGCTGCTTAAAGTAAGATTAGCTGGTGGACTGTTAGCGTCGTTACTGCTTATTTTGCTTCTCCACGCCTGATAAACACTAGGTTGGACGTACGAGAAAAATATGCATCTTATGTTGTGTTCTGTGCTTTGACTGTGTTTTGATTTGAGCATTTTTTATGACGATTTCCTTATTTGAATTATGTTTTAAGACTTCCTTTCTGCGTACAGAGATTCTATCTTCTTTTGCGTTCCTTTTTCGGATATTTGTCTGCTACGACCGTCCTCAGTATTTGATTCGATGTCATGTACATCGGTTTCAATTTGATACTTGGTGATAAGAATGTGGCGATGCATCAACTAACATGAGCTAGTGATCGGCTCATCTAAGTTAGAGATTTAAAGTGGTTTGTGTTTAATTTAAAATCATCTGAACGTCTAACTTTCTCGGGAGTGGGACACTATGAAGGCAACTTTCTCCTGTGACTTGTGAGAGCATTTATTTGCTTTTGTTTAGAATGAGCGTAATGGATATTTAGCATTACTTAGATGTGATGATATCTATCATTTACTTTACTTCTGCACTAAGCTAGTGTTATCTAATGTGCAGGAAGCTGTAGATGCATTTTCTCACCTGGAGCAGATGCAATCGCAATCGGTAAAATCAACAGTGAGCATAATTGTCTTATCTTTATCAATACTTAGATGTGATTTTTTTATCTCTTACTTTATTGCTGGACTAAACCTAAGCTACTGATGTATCACATGCAGCAAGCTGGAAACACGTTTTGTGTCATGAAGCAGGCTCAATTGCTTTCGCGGAAATCGTCAGTTCAGCCACTGACTGCTTCTCTCATCAAGCATGGCTTACTTCTCCACAAAGATAAGGATGTTAAGCTCCTGGTTGGCAACTGTGTATGTGAAACCATATGCATATTGGCACCCGATCCCGTATTTACGGGCAAAGATCTTAGGGTAATTTTTTTGGCTCCACATTGCTCCTTTACGTTTGATTTAGCCTCTTATATGTTTGAAATGAGGAGGAACTTTTCGGAACATAATACTCTTCACTTATTTCACAGGATGTTTTTGGACTTCTTTTAGATATTTTTGGTGACCTTGGTGACACCACTAGCGCGTATTTTTATACCAGAGCCAAGTTATTGGAGATAGTTGCAAATGTGGGTTTTTGTGTACACATGCTAGAGAGCGGATGCGATGATTTGGCCCTCAAGATGTTTCGAAGATTTTTTAATGTTGTGAGGTTTGTTCCTTTTCTGTTAGATTTTTTCTGTACTTAAGGTCATTAATAGCTCGTGTTCTTCATTTAACAGTGATGCATGTACTGGACTCCACTATAGTTTCACGCAACCTCTAAATGTAACGAGCTTTGAACATTGAAGATATATTTATTTATGAATACTAGTACATGACCTCCCTTTTCTTACATTGCAAATGCACGTCCAGATAGTTGTTCTTGAAGTGCTTTTGGGATCTTGAGTAGGATCCTGTATTTTGAATCATTAAATATAGATCATCAGTCCCATCTGATGTCTTTAAACTCAAGTATTTTACATAGACTCAAATATGATGAATATTGTTGAATCTTACTTAAAAGAGGAATATGTTATGTTGTTGAGAAGTTAAAATATCTTGCATCATTTTATTTGTAGGGTAGACCATCCTCAATATGTGGTGAATTCTATGTCATCCATGATGGCAGTGATCCTGGAGAAAGCTGGTTCCGATCGTCGTCTATATGAAAGGAATGTGTCTCAATCACTTCTGGATTTTATTTTGCAGAATATTCTCAGAGACCGAAAGGTTAATGTCAAGTACTCTTGCTACTGTCATTGCAAAATATGGTCTGTAATAGTTTTATGCTCAGAATTCAATTACGATGTCCAACCTATTCCATACTCAGTAGTCAGAATAGTTTTCCATGTTGTCCAACCTATTTCATACCTTTTCACCTTTCACTTCTTTCAGGGGGTATCACCAGCTTCTTTTCGATTGGCTGCATCTGTCTTACGAGATGGTGGTCAGAATCTTGAGCACCTCATGTGTCTGTTCCTGACAACGTGCATATCAAACAGAGATGCTTGTGCGAGTCCCGTTAAAGAATTTTATCACAATATTATACTTGAAGTGTTCCAAATTGCTCCTCAAGTGCTTCTTTCGTTCATGCCTAATTTGACACATGAATTAATGGTTTGTAATCTCTTAACTCTGTTCGATACTATAATGCCTGTCTTGTCATCGTGATAATGGTGTTTTTCCTCAGTTCCCTAGGCTTTATTTTGCTGCAAACGATGTGGCCGTGTTTAGCATGACAAATTTTCTTTCCTTCTCAGTATTTAACACGTGCCATTATATTATCTTTTTACGTGACTTTTTATTTGGCACAAGTAACATGTTGGCTCTTCTTGCAGACTGATCAGGTTGATGTCCGAATTAAAGCTGTTAATTTAATCAGAAAGCTGCTATCATTGCCAGGCCCAAACATAGCACGTGAATATCCACATATATTTGTTGAGTTGCTGAATAGATTCTCTGATAAATCTGCTGATGTCAGGCTTTCTGCTCTTTCTTGTGCCAAAGCACTCTACAATGTCTCACCGGAAAAAGTTCTTGGTGAGTTTAGTTGCTGGTGGATGTGTAGCTTCGTTGGTCTAGTTTTTCTTCCTTTTTTGGCCAGTTATTGTTTCGATCTATTTTGGGTTTCCAGATGCCATTAGGTGCCGACTCTTAGACCATGATGATAAAGTGAGGGCAGAATCAGTGAACATGGTGTGTGAACTAGCTAAGGCCAACTTCGATCTTGAATTGTCTGATTTAGTAACTCAAGCATTGGAAAGACTACGTGATAAGAAGGTTCAGCTTCACAAGTCTTTCATATAATTTCGTTTCCTGAATTAGCATTTCCATTCTGATTTTTCTTTAATCATCTAGGTTTCAGTCAGAAGTAAGGCCTTGAAGAAGTTGTTAGAACTATACCATGTCTACTGCGCTAGGTGTGAAGTGGAGAATGTGTTGCTAAATAAAGACATTGAAGCGATCCCTTGCAATTTTTTGATGCTTTGCTATGAAAAGGGGTGTCTGGAATACAGGTTTGTTAATTTGAAAATAGTGAATCTATAATTGAATTCCAGTGATAGGATTTTCTTGAAAGCAGGCCTCAGAATATGGAGCTTTTGTTGGCTGATCTTTTCCCCTCTTCTCTGTCGATAGAGGAACAAATAAGACATTGGGTGTATTTGTTCTCAGTCTTCAAGCAAGCGCATCTTAAAGCGTTGAACATTATTTTATCTCAAAAACGAAGGTGTTTACTCCATAATTGATGGTTTTCTTATCTTAAGGCCAGATGCATGTTTTCTGACTTTGGTGTCACCTGCAGATTACAAAATGGAGTGATAGAATACGTAAATCTGTGCAAAAGACCAGAGGTATGGCATTCGTATGCTAGTTAACTAATAGTTTATTTCTGTATTTGGTTTTTATTGTATATGGAAAATGATATCTATTCAAATATATGGTCACCTAAACTCTAAAGTTTCTCTACCCTAATGCCTTTTCAGCTTTTAGGGGCTCTCTATTTATTTTCGGTGTTGAACATTTTCTTTTTCTCGACAGAGCAATGATGACGGAGAGTCAAAAAGGAAAATGGAGTTGTTGGTCATGAAAATGTCTGCATGCTTCCCTGAGCCTGAAAAAGCAAAAGAGTGCTTTCAGAATCTTAAGGAACGTCCGGCTTTTAGTGTGTTAAGTCATTTGGTAAATGAAGAAACTGTGATCTACTCTGGGGCAGATAAGGTCAGAATAAATTGTGATTACCCTTCGCAATGTGCGGCTTCGCTATATTTGCTCTTTTAGCTTTTTTTGTTTCCCAAAGAAAAGAGAATTTTGCATGTGATCATTGAGGTCATTGTCGTTTTACCCGTCCCTTTTGTTAAATTTCCATGGAGTCAGATATTATGTTGTTTTAATCTTCGCCGGCGCTAATTGCTTGTTTCTCTTGATGGACTCAATCTTATCCGGGTCAACTGTCTTGAATGTTTACAGATGATTGAAGAGGCTGAAATAGGCTATAGACTGTTTTAGTTAACATAAGATTTGATATGTGACTCATGTATAGTTATTATTTTGGAAGAGTTGTGTGTTTTTTACGTTATTTATCCTTTATTTGAGAAAGTAAAATCAGCAGAATCAGTCTTATGTAATGATTTTGGAGCGAGTCACATTTATTTATCAGGAAATATGCAGTTGAATTGATTGAAACAAACAGTATATATCAGGCTATGCCAATACCACATGCTGGCATTCTCGTTATCTGGCCAATTAATATAAAGAAGTCAAGAGCCATCTCATTCTCTTTACATATGCACTTGTTTCATGATTCATCGCAATTTCGACGAATCATCAGTTTGCCTTATTGCAGATTTTTTACGCAAGTGTAGTTAATTGCTAATCTAGGTCCATTTATTACATTTATCAATGTTCCATCAGGGTTTAGGGTTTTTTTTCCCAATTTCATTAAATTGCACTGAAAGATAATTTTACCAGGAACAATACTTGAGAGAGCTTGGTGGTGGAAATGAGCTTTCTGATTTCTTTGGTACACTTTATACAAAGTACTGTTTCAATATATTCAGCACCAAGCATGTCCTCTGTATCATGGATTTTCTTGCTAACGACAAAGCCAGATTGCAGACTTCAAAGAATCATTTTTGTCAACTACTATTGGTGAGATATTATTTCCTCTAAATAGAAGTTTTGCTCACACTTCGTGAGTTGTATGTATATGCTTATCATTTCTACAGTTGGCTGCCCTATCCTTGAATGTCATAGTTCCCTTTGCCTTTCATAGAACTTATTCGTGAAATTTTTTGGGTTTCTATATTCCATAGACTATTGTTGGTGCCTTCCCCTCACTCCTTGGAGGTTCCGAGGAACAGTTTCTGAAATTATTATCAGAAAAGAAGATACCTTTTGATGAGCAGCTAATGGAATGGTTGGTTGCAGAAGGATGTCGGTTGCCTGTAAAACTAAGGTGAATTTAGGACTAGATAATCGTCTTTTCTCGTTCTTAGCGTGCAGACAAAGCTGCTCCTTAAATCAGTGGAAGATGAGCAATATTTTTAAATCTTCTTCACCAAAACCATGCAGCTTTAATCATAAGAATTGAAGTGTGAGCTACCTTTGTCTTTTCTGACCTTGTTGTACGAGAAACAAGTTTGACTCTTATTCTAAACATTTTTTAGCATTAGTAACGTGGTCAATTACTACTGTAAATCCCTTACGGTCATCTATATGGGATTCCTTCGTGATCCAGTTATCCGACAGTCAAACTTATTTGATTGCTAAGCCATGCTTTTCGGGGATTTTTTTATGGATATTATTTTCTATCATCACGAGGAATCTCATGGATTTTTCTTCTCGTAAGTTTGCAACTTAACCTGTTCTTTCTGGTTATCTGTAGTACATGATTGCGTATCACTTTCCTTTCTGTAAAGCGGACATTGTTTCTTGCTCATTGATTATCACTTTTTAATTTAGGTGGACTTGATTTTGTATTTCTTTGTATGCAGGGATGTCTATTATTGTTTACAGAACTTATGTTTGAAGGGAAGCCGTAAGGAGGCAAAGCTTGCAGTTTCAGTAGTTTCTGCTTTAGCTGAATCATCTGATTATCTGCATCTCATGGAACTTCACAAGGTAGATTTAGTTTAATTTTTCCTGGCCTGTTTGCTGACAAATATCGCTGACTGCTGTCACTGAGTATCAATCTTGGGTCAATGCTTGGTGAACAGGTTCTCTTGCATTCGCTATCCAAAAGAGAAAATATCTCTACTGTGTTGCAGTCCTTAGGATGCCTAGTACAACACTTTGTTTCAGCATTTGAAACGCATGGAAAGGAAATTACACAGTTTATCGTTGAACAAGTATTTCAAGGACGTCTTGATGTGAGTTTCTCTTCTGTATACTGTTTCTTCTTATATCATGCACACAATTTGTGTATGGTCGCTCATGAATTTCTTCTTGTTCATGCTGGTTCGCTATAATTAGGTTCTTACTTCAAAAGATTTTAACTATGCCGATGCTACTTCAGAATGGTGCCGCTCTTGTAAGTTAAAGGTGAGTATATTTCTTCACAGTGTACTTTAGATGGTTGTCAATTTTGGCGGAATGGGGTGTTGATCAGTTCTCCATCGAAGCCCTCTAATCGAAAACATTAGAACTCCTCTGATGCGAATTAGTTCACGGACCATCCACGACATTCTTTATAGTTAGTAAAAATCTGAAGGAATCAATTGATTTGTGGATTTCTGGGATGATGGTCCAGAGAACTGAGAGTACGTTTTTTGCTCTGTGCAAATGGCATTCAGCCTTAAGATTTTGCTAAGGTCTATTAATGAATTTAACATTAGCAATTGGTTGAATATCCGTAAGATTTTTCATCCCTTTATTTAGTTTTCTGTTGTTCTGTCAAAGCATACATGCATAGTATCTCTCCTTCTTGATTATCCAAATTAGATGTCTCCTTTCCTTCAATTCTAAGTCTTTCTTCAGGTTTTTGGGCTTAAAGCACTTGTCAGGATCTTTTTGCCGCACAAAGACACTCGTGTTTATTGCTCAATCAGTTTCTTGCTGGATATTATTCACCGGATGCTACTAAATAAGGAATTTTCTGCTAGTAACAAAGATTGGTAAGCGCAAAAGAATTCACTACTTAGTTGACCAATTCGTTGCATTATATTTACGTGTAGGTCATCTTTGCTTGATTTACTAAAGGCTAAATTACCGGTTACTTTATGACATACGCAACTGGTACTCAGTTTGTTGCTGAAGGTGAGTTTATTTCCATGAGCTCAATGACCTAGAGGACTGAAAAGATGCCCTCCAATTTCTCTCTTTTGCTTCAGCTGCCTTTTGTGTTTCACATAAAAGATCTGTTAATTAAGTGCTGAACCCAAGTCTGGTGATCCATAACTCTGTGTTGTTGGTCTGCATGGATGCTTGAATCTGTAATGTTATTGAGGCCTGAAATTTAAGAAATGTGAGTGCATCTCTTAATTGATTGTATAGCATCTCGCAGCTCATGGCTTTAAACGCCTTTGGTAAAGCGTTTTCTTTCTTCAGTATCGATGATCTCTTTTTCTGGTTTTAAAATTTCAATAAATTACTCCTAGTTATGGTTACTTCCAGTGAACAGGACCGCAATTGCATTCCATCAGCTGCTGCCCAGTCTGTCCTGCACCTTTCAAGAAAATGGGATTTATATATATCTCCAGAAATATACCTCTTAACAGTATCAACTGTCAAGGTTGAGGGTCATTGCTTATCCAAATGATTATTATCAATGGCAACGCCACTCTATCTCAAGTGACATTTTCCCTCACTAATTGAAGTTTATGATTTAGTGTAGCTCAATCTCTAGATACATATATAATGCTATTATTAAATTAAATCTTACCTTTCCAGTCAGTTTAGGATCTGCCTGACAAGTTCATCGTAACACACCTCCATTTTCATTGAGATGCCGACATGCTATCGTGGAACTGTCTAATATTAATTGTTTTATTATTTACTCCAGGATCAATCTTCAAGTGTACGCAGATCCTTTGTCCACAAGATCCATAAATTATTGATTAAACGATGTCTACCATGTAGATATGCATGTGCCTTTTCCTTTGCTGCTTTGGATCCCGCTGAAGATATACGCGGTGATGTAAGTACATTTCTGTAAGGATGCCCTATCTTATCACTCTTTAGTGCTTGACTGAATATTTACCCTCTGCGGTACCGTCTTAGGCATCAAAATATCTGGAAGAGTTTATTCAGATGTATGGTAAAGTGACTCAAATGCAAGGAGTTGATAATCCTGTATACCTTGCGGTGTTTCTGATCCATATTCTTGCTCACGATTCTAATTTCCCGGCCCCTGATTGTCAAAGTGAGAAAGTGTATGCTCAATTTCTAAGGTACCATCCTGTCGTCGTTTTTTATTAGTAACTGTGACGCTCATGAGTAATAATATATATTTGGTGAAGGGCTGACTAATCTCAGTTTTGAACGTGATATTCTCTATGTGGAGCAGTCCCCTCTTCGTCACCTTGCAAGCGTTGGTTAAAGAAAGTTCCTCTGATGGTGGTACGGATATTGCATGTAACATATTGCCAACGTTGCGAAATATTTTAAATGCAATCAAACGAACAGAAGATGCCATTGATGATCAGATGACTCCAGTATGTACTCTTGACTGTTGTAAATAGACTAAACATCTTATTTGGAGGAACTCGCTTTCAGTTTTTACCTAAGTTTTGCTAAAGATGTGATCATCACAATTTCACTCTTATTTATGCACTGCAGAAACTGCATTTTCTGGCAGACATTGGAATATCCATCCTAAATTCTCTAGTTAACAATGGCACACATACATCATGTTTGCCTGGGTTGGTAATGCTTCCATCTTCACTTTATAAGAGTGGTGCTTCTCAGACGAGACAGGTGCTGACTGCTGTGATTCTAATTTAATTGCATAGAATGACCCTTCTCCTCATCATCCTTCCATTTTTTACATCTTTAGCTTTTCTGCAGGCTACTATTTACCCTGCGATCGATCGCAAAGACTACGCAAGCTTTGCTAAGAAGTTGGTAGTTTGTCTTACTATAGAGGTTACCAGGGTATGCTCTATTTTCATTTTACTTGTGCAAGTGGTTAGATGCCGTTAATATGTTCCCAGCAACAACTTGTATTTCTTCAGATCAGCAGTCAAAAAAGTGCATCAGAAAAATCTGGTGTCGTTATGTTCACCAAAGGTAAAGAGCAAATTGATGGGATGCATACAGAACCCTCACATCGCCCTAATGAAAGGGTTTCCTTGAGTGATAAAATGCCATCCCGCGTTTTACAAGTCAAAGCAGGCAATCGAAAGAAAGGTTGCAGAAGCGCTCCTCGAACATCAAATGCCAAAGCCACACCCTCTGATGAAATTGCAATGGAAAAGCCTTCTCTATTCTGGAAAAAAATCATTAAAAGTTACTCTGGAGAAGAAAATATAACTTCCACAAATAGCAATGCCTGCAATGGTGCTGATACTGAATCAAGCAAGAGGCCCAGCATTAATGACCAAATTAGTGATTGTAGCTCCAATGTAAGTGGTCATCCACATGAGAATATTTCTAAAATGTCTTAGGTTCTTCCCATTCTTTCCTAGTTTTTTGTCCCTATGGTTTCTTATATCTACCACGGAACACAGATTACGATGGGAAATGGCGAAGCATTACTGGGACGGCATGTCAGAGTTCGGTCTCCTTTGGGAAAAAGGTAAGAGACAGCTGGTGGAGAATCCGTAATAGATCGTCGTTTCATCAAAAAGCTTAGAAACTGACCTGAAAATTTTACAGCCATCGCTCAAGAGCTGCGGATCATTCTGGCCGCACCATCAGCACGAACCAGGATGATTTCACGTTACAATCTAGGTAAAGATTCTATCATCTTATATACAGTTTTAACTTCTTTCGATCATGGTTCCTTATCATTTTCTAACCTTCTTTGTCGACCATTGTCTTTGGTATTCAAAGTGATGACGCTGGCGACTCTTCAGCAAAGGTTCGACCCAAGATTATTGATCCACGCCTCTTCGATGATCGTTGGAAAAAAAACGTGCCAAAGGACAGTGACATGGGTGCCAAAAAAGTCTCACGTGCTGGTAAATTTTCCTACTTGTGGAAAAATATATATTCGTTGGAAGTCTCCTGATTTTCATCTGATTTCCGTAGCAGCGAGAAAATCGAAGAGAAGCAAAGATGATTTTGAGGCTTCAAAGATCCGAAGTCATCGAAATGAATGTAAGGCTTTTGCTTGCTGTCTGAGATAAGGATATTTATATACATCACATAAGTCTGATTATAGCTGCCTTATATTTTGCATTGGCAGAGAACTCTTCGGAGACAGAAGAAAACACGGAGGTGAACTAAAGCATTCTATCAAGTACCGCTATTTCCCTTTCGTGTGAAAGTTGTATCGTTGAAGAGAAGTTCATTTCATGATAACAGTAGAAAAAAAAAATATTTACGACCTTTTTGTTTTGTGATTGTGACCTTTAAATGGTAGTCAAGAAATCTGTTGTTGGTGCATTGCGATTAATATTTTACTTCAGCTAAGTTAGGTTAACTTCAAATGGTAGTCATGATCAGTGTTTTAAAACGCACATAGCGCAACGCTTCAGCATTTTAGTTCAGATATCTCGTAGCGTAAATAGCGTAGTATATTGCGTGAGTATTACGGACAAGCCACTTATTACGTTAAGAAACATAATTTATAACAAATTATTCGTAAGCACATTATTCATTAATCTTTATATAAAATTTGGATTCAATAATACATATAAAATCTAGAGAAATGAAGGTGAGCACCTTAGGTGAGCACCACTATGTGGCATTGCCATTTGCCCATAGGTATCCTTCCTTAAATATGATTAGAGTGCGTTTGGATTCGCGTTTTTGAACGAAATCGCTTTGATTTTAAATTATAAATTTCAAATGATAATTTAAAAATCAAATTCACAGTTTGGCAAACATTAGGATTTCGAATTTGGATTTCAAAATAGAGCTCGACGAGCTCGTGAAGCTCGTCGAACTCGATTTTTTACCCTTTTTTTACATAATTTTGGAAAGTAGAAAACAATAAAATAAAATCATGAATAATATATATAAAGCTCGTGAGCCGGTTTGCGAGCTTTGGAGTGCCCACGAGTGAGCTCGAGCCGGCCGCGAATCCATGACTAGCTCGAGCCGGCCGCGAACTCATCGAGCTCGAGCTGTCTTCGAATCCATGACGAGCTCGATTCGGCTCATCGAGCTTGCGGCTCGACTCACCGTCCACATCCTAATTATTATTATTACTATTATTGTTGTTGTTATTATTATTGTATTTTTTCATTATTATTTATTATACTATTATGGTTACACTATTAATATATTATTTTCAGTTACGAAAAACTCGTAATGTACTACTTTGGATTTCGAAAACGGAACATTTGACACGGAATTTCAAATCCGAATAATTATAAGAGTTTGAATTTCCCCTCGGATTTGGGCGAAATCGAAATCCAAATCGATACGATTTGGACGATATCCGGATTTCAAATCGAAATCCGAAATCCGGAATCCAAACGGGGTATTACTTTAATTTAATAATAAAATTGGATTGGGTTAATTATAGTTAATTGGAAATAAGCCCCCAACGTGTTCTTCTTCTCTTCCATCAGCCCTCGCCCGTCACCTCCCTGCCCCCTCCAACCTCCTTGCCGGAGACCGCCGACATTCTTGCCGGATTCCGCCGCCCCACTCGCCGGAGACAGCCGGGACACATTTCACCTTTATCCCCGTAGATGTCCGTCGGTCGTCTCCTCCGTGGCACATCCGTCGCAGGCGAAGACGATCGCCATCTTCGTCGCCGTTGCCAGCTTGCAAACCGAACCGTAGGCGTCCGTCGGTCGTCTCCTCCTGGGAGGTATCCTCGATTTCATCGAAATATTTAAGCTTCGGATGGAGCAGCTTGTACATATTGGTTGGGATTTTGCTAAATTAGAAGGGGCTTCGCGTCGAGTTCCATAAGCTCGATTTTTCTAAAGCTTTAGTTTTGACTCTATTCTCGAGAACGAAACCCTATAGCTAGCTCTTGTCCTGTCCGAGAACGAGCTTTGGTCCAAGCCAAGCTTTGAAGAGCTTTTCCGGGCAAAACCGTGGTGCAATGTGAGAAAAAGTTGACACATGAAGGAGTGTTTTAGGGACAGCAATGTGGATTCATCGAGCTTGAATGGAGATCTATGGTCAGAGGTTCAAGAAAATGCGTTGATACAACAAGCGGATAAAGCTGTACCTAGGAAATCAGTCGAGTCTTGCAAGAGCCTCTTTGAAAGGAAACTTCAGGAACAAGAAGAATTGAAAAATCTATCCAATCAACTAATTCATCAACATATTTGATTTTGTTTCATTTGACTCAAATACATTTGTTGGATCATATGGTTTGATGACAAATGTATTGTATCCTTCAATTTCGGGAAACAAATGCTGTGCTGCCGAGTATTCTTCCTTGTTAAGCTTTGACATATATTTCTCTCGGAGAATTGAGACTGATTTTTTATATGTACATATTTGAAGGGATTCTGTTGTTAAATGTCAGAATTTTGCAGATGCATTCAACCTCAAAGCATTATGTCAATAAAGAGACAAAAGAAAGAACAAAAAAAACACAATGATACAACATAAATTTCTTTGGGTTAATTCCTTATCAGTGCCTTTCAACATTTCAATTTCCTCTTAAATACTCTCGAATTATATCTTCCTTATAAGTATCCATTTGAAATTTTATTCCTGTTCAGTACCTAAAAAACCCTTTCAGCATTAAATGGACGAAAATACCCCTGTCTCACATATTCAAAAAAGCTGAATAATTATTTTCACGTGAATTATACCAAAAAATAGTTATTATACCAACAAAATTAGACATTGTACCAGAAAATGTTGAAATTATACCATCTTTTCGTTATTATACCAGTAAATAGCGTTATTATAAATTACAGCGAAATTGGAGATAATTATACCAACTGATTTTGAAATTATACCAGAAACTGTAGAAATTATACCACATGTTTTGGTTACCAGTAAATAACGATGTTTGAATTTTATACAGTGAAATTGAACGATATGTGAACTGATTTTGAAATTATACCAGAAACTGTAGAAATTATACCAACTGTTGACGTAATTATACCAACAAAATTATACACTATACCATTTGGTATAATAATGATAACAGTTGGCATAGTTATTAGTGGCGCACGACGCATTGCGGCGCGAAGCCTCGCTGGAGCCATTTATGGCGCACGGCGTGGCGCGCGCAATATCGAAGTATGGCACATATTTAAAATATATGATATATATATAAGAGATACATATAATAACCAAAATATATCATTCAGTATATTTGTAAGAGCTAAAAATAATAACCAAAATACATCATTCATTAAAAGGCTAATATATGAGACCACGTTTGGTACCAAAGAAAACCCTAATATATTATTTTTATTTTTGACATAAAAGTTTGCTCATTATTTCTAATAAAATAAGACCATCCAAGAATTTCTATTAGAATATAGGGTAAATTCCTTATCAGTCCCACTTGAAGTTTAAACTTCCTCTTAAATACCCCTCAAATCATTTCTTCCTGTTCAGTACCCTTCTGTTAAAACTTTCCTGTTTAATACCCAAAACGCTTGAAAAGACGAAAATAACCCTTCATTAAGGATTTAAAAAACTTTCAGATTATTACATCACATGTAGTAAGTATTATACCATGAAGACAACTAATTATACCCAAAATCGAGCATATAATTCTACCAATAAAAATAGATATTATACCAATTGTTTCAATTTTTATACCAAGTCAAATTTAAAATTATTATACCAATTATTATTATTATACCAACAACTAGTGTTATTATAATTTTTAGGGTTAATTATTTTTTTAGTCCCGTAAGTTAGGGGTAGTGGCAAAATAGGGACCGTTATTTTTGGATAAGCAAAATAGGGACAGTAACTTTTAAAAAAATGGCAATTTATGGACACTAAACGGTCCGACCCCGTATTTTGACCCAAACCCGCTGACGTGGAACCCGACCCGCTGACATGGCTGCTTACTCAACACAAAGATTAGCGACGGAGATTCAGCGACGGAATTTCCGTCGCTACAGGGGAAAAAATTAAAAAAATAAAAATTTGCAGTTTGCGACGGAAACTGCGACGGAATGTCCGTCGCTACAGGGAATATATTAAAAAAAATCTACAGAAGCGTGAGGGGGCGGCCATGGGGGAAATTCGCGACCCAACGCGCGTGTGGCTAGGGACCTACGACACCGCCTTGGAGGCGGCGAAGGCCTACGATAGGATGGCGTTTTAGCTGACGGGATGCGATGAAGAAGAAGACCGGGATTTTTTTTATTTTTTCTTTTAGCGAAGACTTTGACCTGCGTGTGGAGGTTAGCTGCGACGAGGGCGCTGTAGAGCGACTCAATCGCCGGCATGAGCAGAGGCGCCGAGCTGGGAATGGTGGTTAGGACCTCGTCGCCGACGGAGATGGCTGTAATTAGGGTTTCTGGGTAATAAGCCGCCACGTTGCGGCCGATTGCGAGCAGGTGATTGTTAGAAATGCCGACGGTGACTTTAACCTTGGTGTTGGCGAGGGATTTGAGGATCTGAGGGTCGGCGTCGTAGAGCCTGTGGGTTATTTTCTGGACTTGTAAAAAGGAGACTCAGTCGCCGGAGAGAGGGGATGTGACGAAGAAGGCCGCGATTTTTATTTTTAATTTATTCCCTATAGCGACGGAAAATTCCGTCGCAGTTTCCGTCGCCAACTGCCAATTTTTATTTTTTTTTATTTTTTTCCCCTGTAGCGACGGAAATTCCGTCGCTAAATCTCCGTCGCTAATCTTTTATAAAAATATGGACACGTCAGCGGGTTTGGGTCAAAATACGGGGTCGGACCGTATAGTGTCCATATATTGCCATTTTTTTAAAAGTTACTGTCCCTATTTTGCTTATCCAAAAATAACGGTCCCTATTTTGCCACTACCCCTAACTTACGGGACTAAAAAAATAATTAACCCTAATTTTTATATATGAAATAATCTTTGCACATCATACCACGAACGGCAGATATTATACCAACAAAAGGGAATATTATACCAACAAATATTCAAATAATTATACCAATAAATTCAATTATTTTACCAATAAACTCATTTTATATTATTATTTTTCCATTCAATTTATGAC
Source organism: Craterostigma plantagineum (assembly GCA_027422505.1). Lineage (NCBI taxonomy): Eukaryota > Viridiplantae > Streptophyta > Magnoliopsida > Lamiales > Linderniaceae > Craterostigma > Craterostigma plantagineum. The sequence goes on along the minus strand of JAPQWV010001934.1, from coordinate 37,360 downwards.
TATTATACCAACAAAAGATCGCATTATACCAACTGTTTTAGCTATTCTACCCGAATTTTATTGTATAACATCGTACCAAAAAACTTCTTTATTATACCACCATATATTTGACTAAATGTGCATATAAATATACCAACACATGATACGATTATACCTACAGTTTTGTTTATTATACCAACAAATACTGAATGATTTTAACAATTATTATACCAATAAAAGATCTAATTAGACTAATACAATTGGTTATCCTACCCATACACAATATTATTTTACAATTAGAGTACCTAATTATTATGGTATAATTTACTCAGTTTTTGGTATAATAGCAAAATTAGTTGGTATAATCTCCAATTTTGCTGTATAAAATTAATATAACTATATTTATTGGTATAATAACGAAGAAAGATGGTATAAATAACGAAAATATATGGTATAATTTTCACAATTTCTGGTATAATTGCAAAAATTAGTTGGTATATAATTCAATTTTGCTGTATAAAATTAAAATAACAATATTTATTGGTATGATAACGAAAATAGATGGTATAATCTCCTCAATTTCTGGTATAATAGCAAAACTAGTTGGTATAATCTCCAATTTTTCTGTATAAAATTAATATAACTATATTTATTGGTATAATAACGAAGAAATATGGTATAATTACGAAAATATATGGTATAATTTTCACAATTTCTGTTATAATTGCAAAAATTAGTTGGTATATAATTCAATTTCGCTGTATAAAATTAAAATAACAATTGGTATAATAACGAAAATAGATTGTATAATCTCCTCAATTTCTGGTATAATAGCAAAATTAGTTGGTATAATCTCCAATTTTTCTGTATAAAATTAATATAACTATATTTATTGGTATAATAACGAAGAAAGATGGTATAATAACGAAAATATATGGTATAATTTTCACAATTTCTGGTATAATTGCAAAATTAGTTGGTATATAATTCAATTTCGCTGTATAAAATTAAAATAACAATATTTATTGGTATAATAACGAAAATAGATGGTATAATCTCCCCAGTTTCTGGTATAATAACAAAATTAGTTGGTATAATCTCCAATTTTTCTGTATAAAATTTTAGGGAACCTTAAACTTCAAAAATGTAGTATTTTGAAAATAACTCTTACGGATATTGAAAAATATAAGATATGCATGTCAGTTTGATCGTTATTAAAAAGAGTAAATTAGATAAATTTTTATTCATTTTTGTCAGATAGATTACATTAGATAATCGTTTTTTATATTTTGGTGGAAGTAATATAGTCAAATCATTAAAGACATGCCACGTCCATATTATATCTGCCTCTCTGCCTCGCTGGTTGCAATAAATTCTACTTTTCTTTTTGCGTGCATTTTGAGAAAAGTTAACGCTGATGGGTGCGGTACTACGCTTTTTTTTGAAACGATAGCTTGTATTGATAAACAAAAGTACATGGACTAAATAGCCTAAAGGGTCTCTCCGGTGACATCAAATCCGGTAGAGAACAAAGGCTCACATAGGAGCACAAACACACTCAACAAAAATAAAAAAAGCCGACAGAAAACGAGAAAATCTCAAACTTGGACCAAAGAGCTATAGAACCTACCACAAACAAGGCTATTAAGCCGAATCCACAATACTCTACACTTTCTTTGTCCAACGATCGAGGTCCTCGCCTTCATCGGAAAGGGCTCCCACAAGGGGAGAAAGAGCTCCACAAAGGGAGAAAAGAGCTCCCGACCCAAAAGCCGGGAGAAATGAGCTCCACGTGGGAGACTCACGAGTGGACGGTGGCGGGAAGCGAACTGTGGTGGGGTGAGGCAGCGGTGGAGGCGTCGCGGCAAAGGTGCGGACGCAGCGTGGCAGAGGGGCTAGGTGGAGGCGGGGCGACGGAAGCGGCGCGACAGGAAGGTTGCGGCGGAAGTGGAGGTGGCGAGGCAGATCCGGCGAAGGCGGCGGAGGTGTCGAAGTGGAGCCGGCGAAGGCGGAGGTGACGGGGCGGAGCTGGTGGCGGCGGAGAAGACAGTGGAGATGGCGGAGGAGACAGCGGTGGCGACTGCCGGGAAGGCGTCGGCGGAGTGGCGGAGCAAAACCAATTTATTTTTTTTAAGATAGAAAGAAAACAAGGAAATGAAGAAAACAGAAATGAAAACAATGGAAGCTCCCCCACCTCCATTAATGGAGGTGGAGGAGGGGGGAGAGGAGTTGTGAAGGTGGCTGGCGACTAGGGTTTGGGGGAGTATTTTGGAAAGAGAGAGAGAGAAGAAGGCCCAACGAGCTTTTGGGCGTATAAGTACTACGCTTTTTTAAACACTGCAGGATTGAAAGGATTCTTGTTATAGAATTTTCTTTTATCAATTAAAAAGTGATTTTAATTTCTCCGTTAGAAGGAGGGCTCGGACCTCCGACCTTGTGGTCATGAGCCACACTCTCCAGCCAACTGAGCTATTCCAGCTTTGGATTCTATAGAATTTACACGGATAACATGGTCTTTGACACAGTCAACGTTAAAAAATAGTCTCCTAAATGATAAAATGTATCCTTATTTACTCTGCGTAAAGGACTATTTTACCCTTCTTTAAGGTAAACAACAACACTTAACGAAAAAATTATAGCTTTTCACGAAGGTTTACTGTAGAATCTGAAAAAACAAAAGAAAAAAAACCATCCATTTCACTTCATGGGACCTTTCTGCAAAATCGATCAAGAAAGCATTTTCTCTTCACCTTTTACACTCTTCTTAACAGTCGAATCTCAAGCTCGGAATCCATGGCAGTGAAGGTATTTTTTATTTTATATAGAACCCGTCGTCTACATCGCACGGATCCCTATTTTTGGGCAGCAGGGTACCCGTGATTGCAATGGTAGGGGACCCGTACTTTGAAGCTCAAGGATTCGTGCGGAAGTGCAGGGGACTCAAGGGACTCATGGGGCAAGCGCCGTGCTTTGTCTCGCTGGGGACCCTCGAAGCATAGGACGGGCTCCGCGCGCATAAGCACGGGATCCATACTTGCTAGCGCTGGAGACCCGTGCTATGCTGCGCTGGGGACCCGTGCTTGCTAACGCTGGAGACCCGCGATATACTACCGTGGGGATCGAGCGATGTAGACGGCGGCAGACGGCGGTGGCCGTGGTAGTCCTGAGGTCGGAGCTACTGACGATTCCATGGAGGCGGGCGACGATTTGGGTGTCCGTCAGCATTCTTGCTGTTGTGTTTCTGCGATAATTTAGAAATGTTATTTTCGGATGCTATGTGTTTGATAATGTGATTTCGAGACATAATTGAAGCCGCAACAGCTTGCACAACCCTAAAAGCTTTCGAAAACCCTAACAGCTCTCGAAAACCCTAACATAAAGCGCGAGACCCCTGCAATATAGCTCGGGCCAACCACGGATGCGCGTGACCTCTGCTCAAGTGCGTAGGACCCCCTGCTCTAGTGCGCGGGTGGTACTGATGCAGTGGTCCTCGACGCTCATGTGCGCCAGGGCGCTGGGCGCGCTCTAGAGCACGAGACCCATGGTCTGGTGCGCGGGACCCAAGCTCTTGTGCGCAGGACCCATGCTCTAGTGCGCGGAGCATGCGCTGATGCGCGGGACCCATCACCAGCGTTTGGGTCCTTGCACTGATGCGCGGGAACCCTGATATAATGCGCAGGATCGGTGTTTTGTGCGCACGGCACAACACACCAGCATGCGAGGACCATGTAAACATGCACGGGGCCCCTGAAGTTGGGGTCACAAAGCATAAGGATCCGTCGATCCGTTTTCTATTGGATTGGGTTTTCAGTTTAGGCTGCATTTGGTTTATATGATAAACCTCTTAAATGGGTTGCAAAATGATTAATAACCCATGAAAACAGAAAGCCCCAATATGGTTACGGGCTTTAGTACTATTTATCCCAAATAGATCCGTATTATAATTTTATCTAGCATTTTCTAAATAGCTGGGTTTGATGCCTTTTACGATTTTGCCCTTGCTATATATATACAACATAAAAAGCCCTAATTCATTTTTAACATTTTCTTCTTTTACTCGCAGCCCCTCTCTTAGCACACGACTGACCTTTACTTCGTTGCTGGTTTCGGTGATGTCGTTCATACTGCAGACGACCTTGTTGGGGTTTACAGTGGGGGTGACGGCGCAGTATAGTAATTTTGGAGTGGCATTACCGTTACGGCGGAAGAGGGTGAAGCTCCGCGAGCCAACTTCGTCAAGAACGGTTTCCTTCACCGACTGATTAGCGAAGCTTCTAATTGTCTGCTTCTGCGCAATCGACGAAGCGCCGGCGCTGCCATCGTCGCCGGGATTAGTGTCTTTACCGGCGATAAGGATGATGCCTGCGGTGGCGGTAGGCGACAAACACGACGGAGGCGACGACTAAGATGGAGAAGAGAGACAGAGATGTGCTGAGAGAAACGAGTTTAACAGAAACCCCATTCTTCTTACCGCCATCAGATTAGGGAAAAACGAAAGAGGATATGTTAGCAGGAAAAGTCACGCCTGCTGAGCTATCCGCCGACTGAGAGGATACGTTGGTTCTTAAGGTCGGATTATGGCGTACGAATGAGAGCCCTCAATTGAGGCCTACCATGAAGGAGGTTTTGGCTGTGCTTTTCAAGATTTCTTGCCATTTTGTTTAGTTCTTGTTCTTGAGTTAACTGCTGATTCATGTACAAGATTAGCTCTGTTTTTCGTTCTGAGATTGATTCTTACACTGTAAATTCTTGGCAATTGTTGAGCCTATAAACTGTAATAAAAACCTCGAGCTCACTCCTTCACATTCCTCTGATTTTGGGTCATCTCGTTTACAACATTTATTCTTCACGCTTTGCAAGAGGGATTCTTCCTTTTCGTTTCTTGAGAAAAATGCTGAGGTGATGAAGATGTTCAGAGCTTATAAAATAATTAGGGGCAAATATGTCTTTTTAGATTTCTACTAGTCCATTAATTAATTGTGTTTGTAGGAGTGTACTGTAATGCTTAAATTTGCTTTTGATGGGACAACCTGTGCCTATTTTATAATGGGCTTGAAACTTGTTATTAATGGGTCACAGACGAAACGCAACCTTTAGGCTCCGTTTGGTTCGTGGATTCCGACGTGGAAAAGAAAAGAAAAAGTATGATTGTACGACACGTGAACCCTAACGTACAATGATTCGATGCGTACCACCACATTTTTCTTTTCTTTTTCGCGCCGATTTCCACGGACCAAACGCACCCTTCTAGAAATGAATTTCATATTATGAGCAGACCGTTCTAATTCGGGTCCTTAGATATGAGCCTGTGATCAAAATTCGAGATCATTCACTGTGAATTTACCGTAATAGCCTTGCATTTTCCTGAAACCGCCTCTAACATTAATCGTCGAGCGGGAAACTAAAGACACAACACTAGCTCTCTCTCTCTCTCTCTCTCTCTCTTCTCAGACGAGAAGAAAATGGCGGACGCAGAGAAGAAGGAAGAAGACGCGAAGAAGGTCATTGAGCGAATTGGAAAAAGGCTCGGGGTTTACAAAACTTGCCCCAACAAAGATAATCTGACCAGGCTGCTTAAAGTAAGCTTAGCTGAAGGACTGTTTGCGTCGTTACTGCTTTATTTTGCTTTCTCCACGCCTGATAAACACTAGGTTGGACGTACGAGAAAAATATGCAGCTTATATTGTGTTCTGTGCTCTGACTGTGTTGATTTGAGCATTTTTTATGACGATTTCCTTATTTGAATTATGTTTTAAGACTTTCTTTCTGCGTACAGAGATTCTATCTTCTTTTACGTTCCTTTCTCGAATATTTGTCTGCTACGATCGTCCTGGTCGTATTTGATTCGATGTCATGTACATTGGTTTCAATTTGATACTTGGTGATAAGAATGCGGCGATGCGTCAACTAACGTGTGCTAGTGATCGGCTCATCTAAGTTGGAGATTTAAAGTGGTTTGTGTTTAATTTAAAATCATCTGAACGTCTAACTTTCTCGGGAGTGGGACACTATGAAGGCAACTTTCTCCTGTGAGAGCATTTATTTGCTTTTGTTTAGAATGAGCGTAATGGATTATTTAGCATTACTTAGATGTAAGGATATCTATCTATCATTTACTTTATTTCTGCACTAAGCCAGTGTTATCTAATGTGCAGGAAGCTGTAGATGCATTTTCTCACCTGGAGCAGACGCAATCGCAATCGGTAAAATCAACAGTGAGCGTAATTATCTTTATCATTACTTAGATGTGATTTTTTATCTCTTTATCGCTGGACTAAACCTAAGCTACTGATGTATCACATGCAGCAAGCTGGAAACACGTTTTGTGTCATGAAGCAGGCTCAATTGCTGTCGCGGAAATCGTCACTTCAGCCACTGACTGCTTCTCTCATCAAGCATGGCTTACTTCTCCACAAAGATAAGGATGTTAAGCTCCTGGTTGGCAACTGCGTTTGTGAAACCATATGCCTATTGGCACCCGATCCCGTATTTACGGGCAAAGATCTTAGGGTAATTTTTTTGGCTCCACATTGCTCCTTTACGTTTGATTGAGCCTCTTATATGTTTGAAATGAGGAGGAACTTTTCGGAACATAATACTCTTCACTTATTTCACAGGATGTTTTTGTACTTCTTTTAGATATTTTTGGTGACCTTGGTGACACCACTAGCGCGTATTTTTATACCAGAGCCAAGTTATTGGAGATAGCTGCAAATGTGGGGTTTTGTGTACACATGCTAGAGAACGGATGCGATGATTTGGCCCTCAAGATGTTTCGAAGATTTTTTAATGTTGTGAGGTTTGTTCCTTTTCTGTAGATTTTTTCTGTACTTATGTTCATTAATAGCTCGTGTTCTTCATTAAACAGTGATGCATGTACTGGACTCCACTATAGTTTCACGCAACCTCTAAATGTAACGAGCTTTGAACATTGCAGTTATACATTTGTTTATGAATACTAGTATGTGACCTCCCTTTTTTACATTGCACGTCCAGATAGTTGTTATTGAAGTGCTTCCGGGATCTTGAGTAGGATCCTGTATTTTGAATCATTAAATTATCATTAGTCCCATTTGATGTCTCTAAAGTCTAAACTCAAGTATTTTGCATAGACTCAAATCTGATGAATATTGTTGAATCTTAAAATAGGAATATGTTATGTTGTTGAGAAGTTAAAATATCTTGCATCATTTTATTTGTAGGGTAGACCATCCTCAATATGTGGTAAATTCAATGTCATCCATGATGGCACTGATCCTGGAGAAAGCTGGTTCCGATCGTCGTCTATATGAAAGGAATGTGTCTCAGTCACTTCTGGATTTCATTTTGCAGAATATTCTCAGAGACCGAAAGGTTAATGTCAAGTAGTCTCGCTGCTGTCATTGCAAAATATGGTCTGCAAAAAATAGTTTTATGCTGAGAATTCAATTACGATGTCCAGCCTATTCCATACTCAGAATAGTTTTCCTTGTTGTCCAACCTATTCCATACCTTTTCACTTTCACTTCTTTCAGGGTGTATCACCGGCTTCTTTTCGATTGGCTGCATCTGTCCTACGAGATGGTGGTCAGAATCTTGAGAACCTCATATGTCTGTTCCTGACAACGTGCGTATCAAACAGAGATGCTTGTGCGAGTCCCGTTAAAGGATTTTATCACAATATTATACTTGAAGTGTTCCAAATTGCTCCTCAAGTGCTTCTTTCTTTCATGCCTAATTTGACACATGAATTAATGGTTAGTAATCTCTTAACTCTGTTCGATACTATAATGCCTGTCTTGCCATCGTGATAATGGTGTTTTTTTTCAGTTCCCTAGGCTTTATTTTGCTGCAAACGATGTGGCCGGGTTTAGCATGACAAATTTTCTTTCCTTCTCAGTATTTAACACGTGCCATTATATTATCTTTTTACGTGACTTTTTATTTGGCACAAGTAACATGTTGGCTCTTCTTGCAGACTGATCAGGTTGATGTCCGAATTAAAGCTGTTAATTTAATCAGAAAGCTGCTATCATTGCCAGGCCCAAACATAGCACGTGAATATCCACATATATTTGTTGAGTTGCTGAATAGATTCTCTGATAAATCTGCTGATGTCAGGCTTTCTGCTCTTTCTTGTGCCAAAGCACTCTACAATGTCTCACCGAAAAAAGTTCTTGGTGAGTTTAGTGTTGGGTTGGGCTCCCTTCCTATGTGGAGAAAGGCCCGAAAACACGTAAGCCCACTTGTATACTTGTAAATACAAGTATTGGGATCATTATTGAGGAAGAGAGGTGAGATCAAGAGAGAGAATTAATCCATAAGAGAGATCTAAAGAGAAGCAACTCGTCACTTTCAGCGCAGCGTTCGTGATCTGATCATCCCGGGTTCATCCACCGTTGGATCGGGCTGAAATTTGGTCAGCAGGTTCCTAACTCGTGGTTCTTCAAATCCACCGTTCAGATTTTGATTTCGTTGTCCGAGGCTTGAGATATCTGGCTCGTACTGTAGCTGTTCTTTTGTGAGGGTGCTCTTTGATTTTGTCTCTCATGTTGAAGCATGTTGCTTTGGGGTTGATTGGTTGATTCGTGCTTGTGTTAGAGCTCGATTGTAACTCTCTTTGTACTCTATTGATCATAGTGGAGCTTGCTTTGGTGGTCGGAAAGACCCGTGGTTTTTGCCCTTGATTTGAGGGATTTTCCACGTTAAAATCGGTGTTTTTTTGTGTCGTTTATATCGTGCTTTGCTATTCAACAAGTGCTGCTATTTCAGATTCTTGCGAGCAGGGGGAAAAGCTTTTACGGCTGTTCTTATAATCATTTGGAGGATTATCGTTTTGGCGTTTCTTTTCCCATCAAGTGGTATCAGAGTTAAGGGTTTGGTTTGATCGTTTTTGACTCGCTTGAGTGATGGAGGCAATTACGAGTAGAATGGCGTTACTGAATGGCACGAATTATCACATGTGGAAGTGCAAGATGAAGGATTTGCTCTTTGTGAAGAATCTACACTTACCAGTGTTTGCGTCTGAGAAGCCGGAATCTAAGACTGATGAAGAATGGGCCTTGGATCATCAACAAGTTTGCGGGTTTATTCGGCAATTCGTCGAGGATAATGTTTACAATCACATTGCCGGTGAGACACATGCGAAGACGCTATGGCAAAAGATCGAGTCCTTGTATGCCGCGAAGTCGGGTAACAATCAACTTTATCTGTTGAATTGTTTGATTTGTCTGAGATACAAGGAAGATTGCTCCATATCAGATCACTTGAATGAATTTCAAGGGCTCCTAGATCAGTTGTCAGGAGTGGGTATTAAATTTGACGATGTGGTTTTGGCATTATGGCTGTTGAATACTCTACCTGAATCTTGGGAGACGTTTCGAGTTTCAATCATAAACTCGACCCCTAATGGTGGTATTTCTTTGGAAATGGCGAAGGGTGCAGTGCTTAATGAGGAGATGAGAAGGAAGGCGCAAAATACTTCATCTCAATCCGATGTACTGTTTACTCAGAATAGGGGGAGAGATCAGAGAAAAGAGTCGAATGGTGGTAGAGACAAGAATAGATACAAGGATACTGTTTGTCATTTCTGTGGAAAGAAGGGACATATTAGGAAGAACTGTTGGAAGGACAAGGAAAGAAAGGGAAAGCAGGTTGTGAATCAGGAGGAGGATTCCCGGGTTAATACTACTGCCGCAGACGATCTTGTTGTTCTTCGACATGTTGAATCGATAAATCTTGTATCTGATGACAGCATATGGATAATCGACAGTGGTGCCACATTGCATGTTACACCGAGGAAAGAGTTCTTTACATCTTATTCGTCTGGTGATTTTGGCGTATTGAAGATGGGTAATGACGGTGTATCTAAGGTGATTGGTGTTGGTGACGTTTGCCTGCAAACCAACATGGGATCTAAGTTGATGCTGAGAGGAGTTCGACATGCTCCTGACGTTCGCTTTAATTTGATTTCAGTTCCTATGCTTGATATTGATGGATATGAGAACGAGTTTTGTTCAGGTATCTGGAAGCTTACTAAAGGTAACGTGGTCGTGGCAAATGGAAAGAAGACTTCGAGATTGTATTGTACGAAAGCTTCGATTGCTCGAGACAGTGTCAATGTCGCCGATATGAGTGATTCTAATTTGTGGCATCGAAGGCTTGGGCATATCAGTCAGAAGGGTTTGAAGTGCTTAGCAGGGAAGAATTTGCTGTCGGGTTTACACAATGCAGATTTGGAGAATTGTTCTCATTGCATGGTAGGGAAGCAAACTCGAAGCTCATTCAAGAAGCGACATCCATCAAGAAAGCCAAATTTACTTGATTTGGTGCATTCTGACGTTTGTGGCCCGTTGAAGGTACGATCTTTTAGTGGTGCGCTTTACTTTGTTACCTTTATTGACGATTGTTCCAGAAAGTTGTGGGTTTATGCGCTGAAGACGAAGGACCAGGTCCTTGAGAAATTCAAGGAGTTTCAAGCCTTGGTTGAGAGACAATCTGGGAAGAAGCTGAAATGTGTCCGTTCTGATAATGGGGGAGAGTATTGCGGACCGTTTGATGTGTATTGCAAGCAACAAGGAATCAGGCATGAAAAAACCCCACCAAAGACTCCTCAGCTTAACGGTTTAGCAGAGAGGATGAATAGGACGCTGATGGAACGAGTTAGGTGTATGCTTTCTGAAGCAAAGTTACCTAAGCAGTTTTGGGGCGAAGCACTCTACACGGCGGCGCACGTCATTAATCTCAGTCCTATTGTAGTCTTGAATGGTGGTGTGCCAGATATGGTTTGGTTTGGCAAGGATGTGAATTATGATCACTTGCGCGTGTTTGGTTGCAAGGTGTTTGTTCATATTCCAAAGGATGAGAGATCCAAGCTGGATATGAAGACGCGACAATGCATCTTTATTGGTTATGGTCATGGTGAATTCGGGTACAGGTTGTATGATCCTGTTGATAAAAAGCTTGTTCGAAGTCGTGATGTGGAATTCATTGAAGACCAAACGATTGATGACATTGATAAGGCGAAGACGAGTGAAGCATCGTATAAGAAATGTCTTACTGATGTTGAACCAGTGAGGTTGTCAGTAGATAATCCGGATGATGTTCATGAAGGTCAAAATCATGGTGAGTTGGACGTTCCAACAGGTGATGTAGAAGAACATAGTGAGACTGCAGATGTCTCTGAGTCATCTCAAGTTCAAATTAGGAGGTCGGACAGACAGAGGCGGCCATCGGGGAGATATCCGTCTGATGAGTTTGTGACATTGACTACAGATGAACTGAGCTCTACATCTTTGATAGAGGAGACTAGATCACTTGAAGCATACTGCTTGGTCGCCGGTTTGGCGACGATCTCCACATAGTCGTGAGGGGGAGATTTGTTGGGTTGGGCTCCCTTCCTATGTGGAGAAAGGCCCGAAAACACGTAAGCCCACTTGTATACTTGTAAATACAAGTATTGGGATCATTATTGAGGAAGAGAGGTGAGATCAAGAGAGAGAATTAATCCATAAGAGAGATCTAAAGAGAAGCAACTCGTCACTTTCAGCGCAGCGTTCGTGATCTGATCATCCCGGGTTCATCCACCGTTGGATCGGGCTGAAATTTGGTCAGCAGGTTCCTAACTCGTGGTTCTTCAAATCCACCGTTCAGATTTTGATTTCGTTGTCCGAGGCTTGAGATATCTGGCTCGTACTGTAGCTGTTCTTTTGTGAGGGTGCTCTTTGATTTTGTCTCTCATGTTGAAGCATGTTGCTTTGGGGTTGATTGGTTGATTCGTGCTTGTGTTAGAGCTCGATTGTAACTCTCTTTGTACTCTATTGATCATAGTGGAGCTTGCTTTGGTGGTCGGAAAGACCCGTGGTTTTTGCCCTTGATTTGAGGGATTTTCCACGTTAAAATCGGTGTTTTTTTGTGTCGTTTATATCGTGCTTTGCTATTCAACAAGTGCTGCTATTTCAGATTCTTGCGAGCAGGGGGAAAAGCTTTTACGGCTGTTCTTATAATCATTTGGAGGATTATCGTTTTGGCGTTTCTTTTCCCATCATTTAGTTGCTGGTGGATGTGTAGCTTCGTTGGTCTAGTTTTTCTTCCTTTTTTGGCCAGTTATTGTTTTGATCTATTTTGGGTTTCCAGATGCCATTAGGTGCCGACTCTTAGACCATGATGATAAAGTGAGGGCAGAATCAGTGAACATGGTGTGTGAACTAGCTAAGGCCAACTTCGATCTTGAATTGTCTGATTTAGTAACTCAAGCATTGGAAAGACTACGTGATAAGAAGGTTCAGCTTCACAAGTCTTTCATATATTTTCGTCTCCTGAATTTAGCATTTCCATTCTGATTTTACTTTAATCATCTAGGTTTCAGTCAGAAGTAAGGCCTTGAAGAAGTTGTTAGAACTATACCATGTCTACTGCGCTAGGTGTGAAGTGGAGAATGTGTTGCTAAATAGAGATATTGAAGAGATCCCTTGCAAGGTTTTGTTGCTTTGCTATGAAAGGGGGTGTCTGGAATACAGGTTTGTTAATTTGAAAAGAGTGCATCTATAATTGAAATCCAGTGATAGGATTTTCTTGAAAGCAGGCCTCAGAGTGTGGAGATTTTGTTGGCTGATCTTTTCCCCTCTTCTCTGTCGGTAGAGGAACAAATAAGACATTGGGTGTATTTGTTCTCAGTCTTCAAGCAAGCGCATCTTAAAGCGTTGAAAATTATTTTATCTCAAAAACGCAGGTGTTACTACGTCATTACTGGTTTTCTTATTTTTACGGCCAGATGCATGTTTTCTAACTTTGGTGTCACCTGCAGATTACAAAATGGAGTGATGGAATACGTGAATCTGTGCAAAAGACCAGAGGTATGGCATTCATACGCAGGTGTTAACTAAAGTTTACGTCTGGTTTTCATTGTATATGGAAAAAATGATATGTATTCAAATATATGGTCATCTAAAGTTTCGCTACGTCCATTTTCAGCTTTTAGAGGGGCACTATTTATTTTCCACCCTTTCTTTAACATGTGCAACTTGCTAGTAATCTTCAGTGTGTTTTAACATTTTCATTTTATTGACAGAGCAATGATGATGGAGAGTCAAAAAGGAAAATGGAGTCGTTGGTCATTAAAATGTCCGCATGCTTCCCTGAGCCTGAAAAAGCTAAAGAGTGCTTTCAGAAACTTAAGGAACGTCCGGCGTTTAGTGTGTTAAATCATTTGGTAAATGAAGAAACTGTGATTTCCTCTGGGGCAGTTAAGGTCAGAAACTCAGAATAAATTGCGATCACCCTTTGCAATGTGCGGCTTCGCTATATTTGCTCTTTTAGCTTTTTTGTTTCCCAGAGAAAAGAGAATCTCGCATGTGATCATTGAGGTCATTGTTGCTTTACCCATCCCGTATTTATTTTGTTAAATTTCTATGGAGTCTGATCTTATATGTTGGAGCGAGTCACATTTATTTATCAGGGAAATATGCAGTTGAATTGAAACAGTACATATCACTTATTAGGCTATGCCAGTACCACATGCTGGCATTTCGTTATCTGGCCAATTAATATAGAAGTCAAGAGCCATCTCATTCTCTTTACATATGCACTTGTTTCATGATTCATCGCAATTTCGACGAATCATCAGTTTGCCTTATTGCAGATTTTATACGCAAATGTAGATAAGTGCTAATCTAGGTCCATTTATTACATATATGAATTTTCCATCCGGGTTTAGGGTTTTTTCCCAATTTCATTAAATTGCACTGAAAGATTATTTTACCAGGAACAATACTTGAGAGAGCTTGGTGGTGGAAATGAGCTTTCTGACTTCTTTGGTACACTTTATACAAAGTACTGTTTCAATATATTTAGCACCAAGCATGTCCTCTGTATCATGGATTTTCTTGCGAACGACAAAGCCAGATTGCAGTCTTCAGACAATCATTTTTGTCAACTACTACTGGTGAGTATTATTTCCTATAAATAGAAGTTTTGCTCACACTTCGTGAGTTGTATATGCTTGCTTCTACAGTTGGCTGTCCTATCCTTGAATGTCATAGTTACCTTTGCCTTTTATAGGACTTAATAGTTATTCGTGAAATTTTTTTGGTTTCTATATTCCATAGACTATTGTTGGTGCCTTCCCCTCACTCCTTGGAGGTTCCGAGGAGCAGTTTCTGAAATTATTATCAGAAAAGAAGATAGCTTTTGATGAGCAGCTAATGGAATTGTTGGTTGCAGAAGGGTGTCGGTTGCCTGTAAAACTAAGGTGAATGTAGGACTAGATAATCGTCTTTTCTCGTTCTTAGCGTGCAGACAAAGCTGCTCCTTAAATCAGTGGAAGATGAGCAATATTTTTAAATCTTCTTCACCAATATCATGCAGCTTTAATCATAAGAATTGAAGTGTGAGCTACCTTTCTCTTTTCTGACCTTGTTGTACGAGAAACAAGTTTGACTCTTATTCTAAACATTTTTTAGCATTAGTAACGTGGTCAATGTCAATTACTACTGTAAATCCCTTACGTCATCTATATGGGATTCCTTCCTGATCCAGTTATCCAACTGTCAAACTTATTTGATTGCTAAGCCATGTTTTTCGGGGATTTTCGATGGATATTTTCTATCATCACGAGGAACCTCATGGATTTTTCTGCTCATAAGTTTTCAACTTAACCTGTTCTTTCTGGTTATTTGTAGTACATGATTGCGTATCACTTCCCTTTCTTTAAAGCGGACATTGTTTCTTGCTCATTAATTATCACTTTTTAATTTAGGTGAACTTGATTTTGTATTTCTTTGTATGCAGGGATGTCTATTATTGTTTACAGAACTTATGTTTGAAGGGAAGCCGTAAGGAGGCAAAGCTTGCAGTTTCGGTAGTTTCTGCTTTAGCTGAATCATCTGATTATCTGCATCTCATGGAACTTCACAAGGTAGATTTAGATTAATTCTTCCTGGCCTGTTTGCTGACAAATATCGCTGACTGCTGTCACTATTAATCTTGGGCCAATGCTTGGTGCACAGGTTCTCTTGCATTCGCTATCCAAAAGAGAAAATATCCCTACCGTGTTGCAGTCCTTAGGATGCCTAGCACAACACTTTGTTTCAGCATTTGAAACACCGCATGAAAAGGATATTACGCAATTTATCGTGGAACAAATATTTCAAGGACATGTTGATGTGAGTTTCTCTTATGTATACTGTTTCTTCTTATGTCATGCACACAATTTGTGTATGGTCGCCCATGAATTTTTTCTTGTTCATGCTGGTTCGGTTCTCTATAATTAGGTTCTTGCTTCAAAAGATTTAAACTTTGCCGATGCAACTTCACAGTGGTGCCGCTCTTGTAAGTTAAAGGTGAGTGTATTTCTTCACAGTGTACTTTAGGTGGTTGTCAATTTGATGGGGTGTTGATAAGTTCTCCATCGAAGCCCTCAAATCCAAAACATTAGAACTCCTCTGATGCAAATTAGTTCACGGACCGTCCACGACATTCTTTGTAGTTAGTAAAAATCTGAAGAAATCAATTGATTTGTGAATTTCTGGGATGGTGGTCCAGAAATTACGTTTTTTTGCTCTGCGCAAATGGCGTTCAGCCATAAGATATTGCTTAGGTCTGTTAACGAATTTAACATTAGCAATTGGTTGAATATCCGTAAGCTTTTTCATCTCTTTATTGAGTAGTTTTCTGTTCTGTCAAAGCACATGCATAGTATCTCTCCTTCTTGATTATCCAAATTAGATGTCTCCTTTCCTTCAATTCTAAGTCTTTCTTCAGGTTTTTGGGCTTAAAGCACTTGTCAGGATCTTTTTGCCACACAAAGACACTCGTGTTTATCGCTCAATCAGTTTCTTGCTGGATATTATTCACCAGATGCTACTAAATAAGGAATTTTCTGCTAGTAACAAATATTGGTAAGCGCAAAAGAATTCACTACTTAGTTGACCAATTCGTTGCATTATATTTACGTGTAGGTCATCTTTGCTTGATTTACTAAATGCTAAATTACCGGTTACTATATGACATAGAAGGAGAGTTTATTTCCATGAGCTCAATGACCTAGAGGACTGAAAAGATGCCCTCCAATTTCTTTCTCTTTTGCTTCAGCTGCCTTTTGTGTTTCACGTAAAAGCTCTGTTAATTAAGTCCTGAACCCAAGTCTGGTGATCCATAACTCTGTTGTTGGTCTGCATGGATGCTTGAATCTGTAATGTTATTGAGGCCTGAAATTTAAGAAATGTGAGTCTATCTCTTAATTGATTGTATAGCATCTTGCAGCTCATGGCTTTAAACGCCTTTGGTAAAGCGTTTTCTTTCTTCAGTATCGATGATCTCTTTTTCTGGTTTTAAAATTTCAATAAATTACTCCTAGTTATGGTTACTTCCAGTGAACAGGACCGCAATTGCATTCCATCAGCTGCAGCCAAGTCTGTCCTGCACCTTTCAAGAAAATGGGATTTATATATATCTCCAGAAATATACCTCTTAACAGTATCAACTGTCAAGGTTGAGGGTCATTGCTTATCCAAATGATTATTATCAATGGCAACGCCACTCTATCTCAAGTGACATTTTCCCTCACTAATTGAAGTTTATGGTTTAGCGTATCTCAATCTCTAGATGCATATATAATGCTATTATTAAATTAAATCTTACCTTTTCAGTCAGTTTAGGATCTGCCTGACAAGTTTGTCGAAACACACACCTTACGTAATTTTAAAATATTTTACACTTCCATTTTCATCGAGATGCCGACATGCTATCATGGATCTGTCTAATATTCGTTGTCTTTATTATTTACTTCAGGATCAATCTTCATGCGTACGCCGATCATTTGTCCACAAGATCCATAAATTATTGATTATTCGATGTCTACCATGTAGATATGTGTGTGCCTTTCCCTTTGCTGTTGTGGATCCCGTTGAAGATATACGCAGTGATGTAAGTGCATTTCTTTAAGGAAGCCCTATGTTATCACTCTTTACTGCTTGACTGAATATTTACCCTCTGTGGTACCGTCGTAGGCATCAAAATATCTGGTAGACTTTATTCAGATGTATGGTAAAGTGACTCATATGCAAGGAGTTAATAATCCTGTATACCTTGTGGTGTTTTTGATCCATATTCTTGCACACTATTCTAATTTCCCGGCCCCTGATTGTCAAAGTGAGAAAGTGTATGCTCAATTTCTAAGGTACCACCATGTCGTCGTTTTTTATTAGCTGTGAGGCTCATGAGTAAAAATATGTAGTTGGTAACGGGCTGCTGACCAATCTCAATTTTTAAACGTGATATTCTCTATGTGGAGCAGTCCCCTCTTCGTCACCTTGCAAGCATTGGTTACAGAAAGTTGCTCTGGTGGTGGTATGGATATTGCATGTAACATGTTGCCAACATTGCGAAATATTTTAAATGTAATCAAACGGACGGAGGATGCCATTGATGATCAGATGACTCCAGTATGTACTCTTCACTGTTGTAAATAGACTAAACGTCTTATTTAGAGGAACTCGAAAGTTATAATTTCAGTTTTTACTTGCAAAAGGTGTGATCATTACAATTTCACTCTTATTTATGCACTGCAGAAACTGCATTTTCTGGCAGACATTGCAATATCCATCCTAAATTCTCTAGTTAACAATGAAAGACATGCATCATGTTTGCCTGGGTTGGTAATGCTTCCATCTTCACTTTATAAGAGTGGTGCTTCTCAGACTAGACAGGTGCTGACTGCTGTGATTCTAATTTAATTGTATAGAAATCCTCATCATCCTTCCATTTTTTTACATCTTTAGCTTTTCTACAGGCTACTATTTACCCTGCGATCGATCGCAAAGACTACGCAAGCTTTGCTAAGAAGTTGGTAGTTTGTCTTGCTATCGAGGTTACCAGGGTATGCTCTATTTTCATTTTACTTGTGCAAGTGATTAGATGCCGCTAATATGTTCCCAGCAACAACGTTGTATTTCTTCAGATCGGCAGTGGAAATAGTGCATCAGAAAAATCTGGTGCCGTTGTGTTGTTCACCAAAGGTAAAGAGCAAATTGATGGGATGCATACAGAAACCTCACATCAGCCTGATGAAAGGGTTTCCTTGAGTTATAAAATGCCATCCCGCGTTTTACAAGTCAAAGCAGGCAATCGGAAGAAAGGGGCAGAAACTCTCCTCGGACATCAAATGCCAAAGCCACACCCTCTGATGAAATTGTGATGGAAAAGCCTTCGCTATTCAGGGAAAAAGTCATTAAAAGTTATTCTGGAGAAGAAAATATAACTTCCAAAATTATCAATGCCTGCAATGGTGCTGATACTGAATCAAGCAAGAGGCCCAGCATTAATGACCAAATTAGTGATTGTAGCTCCAATGTAAGTGGTCATCTACATGAGAATATTTCTAAAATGTCTTAGGTTCTTCCCATTCTTTCCTAGTTTTTTGTCCCTATGGTTTCTTATATCTACCACGGAACGCAGATTACGATGGGAAATGGCGAAGCATTACTGGGACGGCATGTCAGAGTTCGGTCTCCTTTGGGAAAAAGGTAAGAGACAGCTGCTGGAGAATCCATAATAGATCGTCCTTTCATCAGAAAGCTTAGAAACTGACCTGAAAATTTTACAGCCATCGCTCAAGAGCTGCGGATCATTCTGGCCGCACCATCAGCACGAACCAGGATGATTTCACATTACAATCCATGTAAAGATTCTATCATCTTATATTTAGTCTTACCTTCTTTCTGATCATGGTTCCTTATCATTTTCTAATATTCTTTGTCGACCATTGTCTTTGGTATTCAAAGTGACGATGCTGGCGACTCTTCACCAAAGGTTCGACCCAAGATTATTGATCCACGCCTCTTTCGTGGGAAAAAAGACGTGCCAAAGGACAGTGACGTTGGTGCCAAAAAAGTCTCACGTGCTGGTAAAATTTTCCTACTTTTGGAAAAATATATATTCGTTGAAAGTCTTCCTGATTTTCATATGATTTCCCTAGCAGCGAGAAAATCGAAGAGAAGCAAAGATGATTTTGAGGCTTCAAAGATCCAAAGTCATCGAAATGAATGTAAGGCTTCTGCTGCTGTCTGAGATAACGATATTTATATTATATATACATCACATAATCTGATTATATTTTGCATTGCAGAGAACTCTTCGGTTACAGAAGAAAACACGGAGATGAATTAAAGCATTCTATCAAGTACCGGTATTTCCCTTTTATGTGAAAAATGTATCGTTGAAGAGAAGTTCATTTCATGATAACAGAACAAAAAAAAATCTAAACTACCTTTGTTCTGTGAAATTTAAATGGTAGTCGACAAATCTGTTATTGATATGTGCATTGCGATTATCATTACTTCAGCTAAGTTAGGTGGATCTAGGAATATCTGACTTTGGCGTGTGCTTCACTTTTTAACTGTCACCTCAAGGATCGTTAAAGATAAATTCGTCTAGAAAATTCTGTTAACCAAGTTGAAGAATGTGTGCCGTGTTTATTTATTTATTTATTAACTAATGAATTGGTAATATATCTACGGACATTAGCACAAAAATATCAAATTGAATAAAATTTTTACACGTACTCATGTCAGAAAATTTTGCAGATAGGTATCTGATTTAATTTTTACCAGTTTCTTATGTCATGTCGTACCTTCCTGTGTGTGTATGGCGTATCATATGTTGATTAGGGGTGAGCAAATATATCCGAAAATCGAATTGTGATCCGATACCGGTTTTCAAAATCCGGAAAACCGGATAATTGGTTTAAAAAACCGGATCGGATATCCGATCCGCATTTCTTTTAGGTGAACCGGATCGGATTCCGATACGCCCAAGGGTAAAACTCGGATATCCGGTATCCGGTTTTAATTTTTTTGTAAAAATATAAATGAAAAAGTATAGCCCCAACAAAAAGCCCAACGCCCAAATAAACAAAAAACTTCGGATATCCGATTAAAAAAAGGGAATTATTTTATTGATAATATAAAAAATTCACCTAAAATCGGATTCGGATACCCGCTTTCCGATATCCGAATTG
This sequence comes from Craterostigma plantagineum, assembly GCA_027422505.1. Taxonomy (NCBI): domain Eukaryota; kingdom Viridiplantae; phylum Streptophyta; class Magnoliopsida; order Lamiales; family Linderniaceae; genus Craterostigma; species Craterostigma plantagineum. The sequence goes on along the minus strand of JAPQWV010001934.1, from coordinate 17,388 downwards.
ACTCAGAGCGGATGCTGTTTATAGTTCGAGGTATCCGAATATCCGGAATTCGGATATCCGAATTTGCTCACCCCTTGTTGATATAGGGTACCTAAATGTGTTCGTACGGCGTGTCGATATTTTAAATATGGTGTACTTAAATATGCTAATACGGCGTACCATTTTCTGTTATGTAGGGTACCGATGTGTTAAAAAAGGGTACCGAATGTGTTGTATGGTGTACCTGCGGCGGATCAGGTACCTATGTGCAAAAAATTTATCCTGTTAGGTACCTACACATAAAAAATCCTGACCGGATAATAAATTATAAGTTTTTATACATGTAGGTATTTATTAGTAAAGACCTCATATATCTATTTATTTTTACTTCTGTCGCCTAACGTCTCACACACTACGCATCAAACACTACACAAATAATTAATACATACATATCAAACATGTTAAAATACAATATCAACAAAATCCTTGTATAGCCACACACAATAACTTATACCCATGTAACCCATAAACAAGAATATCAAACGAGCCCTATATATGTAAGTAGCCCGGTCGTTGGCTTGCTTCTTGTAACCAAAATACGCACCGAGAAATTGAGGAGTAGAAAAAATAATTGCAAGAAGGAAATGAAGAAAATGTACAATGATGATAAATATGAAAGCAGAACGTGGTGCTGTTTACACCCTAAGGAAATGGTTATTGGTGTCTGTGCTTTGTGCTTGGATGAGAAGCTGGCGGTTTTAGCTTCAAAGCAAAGGCAACATCATCGTATGTGCCGAACAAGTAAGATTTATGGGATCTCATCGAAGAGGACTTTGCCTAAGATTTCTGCTCTTACAAGTTTGCTTCGTTTGGACACTAAGCAGCAGAAGTCTGAGGTTGTTTGTGGTGATAGTTCATCAACAAGTCAAGAAGGTCAGTTACTTTTGCTTTCTTTCTTCACTCCTTGATTTTCTTTATTTCTCAATTACTCGTTACTTTTTGCATATATTGAATGCAAAGGATAATTCTCCCATGGCAGAATCGTTTATATCAATCAAATTTGAAGGACATGGCGTTTCATCACTGAATCCGAGTAATAATAATTCTGAAAAGGCTTCGAAGATCAAGACTGTCACAGAACACACAAAACCACGACAGGCGATGAGGTGGCAGAAGAGGATTGGCCGTCTTTTCCAACTCATCAAATGGAAGAGATCTAATAGCAAAAGCAATCAATATACGCCACTCGCCAGCATGTTGACTCAAAGACCATGACGACAAAGAATCAACTTTGAAAGAAGGGTTTTTCGAGGTGAAATGTGATTGAGAAGCTATACATAATTGAGGTGCTGGTATATGTATAGTCAAAGATTTGAATCTTTATCACAAACTTGCATTTAGATATGATAATTGTTAAGAGATGCGTTTGTTGTGATATCGCTGCGAAGTCCCTTTATTACAAATGCTATGTAATAGAATCAGATAAGATTGAAAGTGCCATCATCGTACATAGGTTTTGGGACTGTTGTGTTGTATTTGACACTTTATATAGCATTAGAGATCAAACATATACTCCCACAGTCCCATAATCTTTATCACATATATTGGTGGATATGCAAATTTAGATAGTATTATTATAATAGTATAGTACAATGAAAATGTAAAAAAATGTATATTTTGGCACGTCTTTTAAGAAAATTTAACATTATTATATTGATTGTTTGTGGTAGCTTTTTTGCTAAATAAGGAAAGGTGATAAAATTATTGGGACGCCCGAAATGAAAAAAATATGATAAAATTAGCGGGACGGACAGGAGTATGTAGTATGCATAACATTGAATTTGACATTTTATCAGAACAAGTACAAGAAATCTAAAGGAAGTGCGTTTTCTGACATAATTTAAGTGAGGTGACGAACGTTATCAGAAATTCAATTGGAGTCGCACAAAATGGAAGGCAAACCTGCGATGCGATGAGATAAACAAAAAACTAATCGAATAATTCGTATATTTCCTTTGTACTAGTAGGATTGTAATCGTAGTGATATCTTTCATCCAAAACAAATCAATGTAATGAGATTTCGGGAAGAAGATATCGAGGACCCATACCTTTAAAAAAGGGGGAAAAAAAAAGAAAAGGAATGGACTTTTTGCATGACAAAGTGCAGCGCCTTTATTTTGCTTTCGATCCGTTAATTTATTTTCTTTTTATCGCAATGTGAAGTCAAGAAAGCTTTTAACGAAGGCACATTATTGTTCTCTTCTGTCAAATACATCGAAAAAGTAAGGATGATGACAACTACCTTATCAAGTATTTATCTTTACCCTCTGCTCTTTGTCATATCGAATTATTTCTGCATTCCCATATCTATCCCATGTGATTCAATGCAGGTTTTTCGTAACACATAGGCCATTCATGATTTTCACTTCCACAGCACATAGAATAGATGCTTTGATTCACAATTTTTCACTGATTAATGTCGGAAGAAGGAGCATAGTAAAATCATTACAAGAAGTAGAACTACAAAAACATATTATTTTTACAACTGTTAATGGAAACATACAAAAACCGTTCAACTTACAAAAGCGTACCGAGCCCATATGAGGAAGGCTGCAAAGATCGAATTCTGATGTCGTACTTTCTCTTACAAGAGATTTCGGCGTCCGAGGGCGAAGCTGATCCATCTGTTATAAGGTCGTAAGAAGAAGCGCTGACATCTCTAGCAGTTCCAATGCAGTTTCCACATTTCCGACACAAAAGCTTTGTTCTGTGGGGAAAGAAGCGTCGGGAAATGAACGTAGGCAAGAAGAAGCAACTCAACTCGTCGACTCGATTGAATCTGCTCTCATCCACGGCGAAGAAGGAAATATTCCCTTTCCTGATCGATTTGCTGTACTTGGAACCGATGGTCGATGTGTTACGGCTCGATGAGTTCAGATTCAAGTCGTATCCACACGAACCACAGCTGCTTGAATTAACAAGAAATGTTCTAAAAATATGGACAGTTTTAAGGAATCCTTAACACAACTCTCAGCAGAGGAACAAATTCATGTCTATGTTCAGCCTCATTTCAATCGAACATAAGAAGGGCCACTGTAAAAAGGTTTTTCTTGTGCTGCAATGAACTTGAACTTCTCATAATTGATTATTTCAGAAAAATGGAGTAGAAATTGAACCATCAGACCAACTAAGCCACGCACGCTTACAATCAGTTGCAAGAACAAGAACTGTCCCTGTCCGAGATATTCGATTTTTTCTATTGTTTCTTCTTTAGGCCTTGAATCATATCATCCACCATAAGATGTATGGTATATTCTATTCAAACATCAATCTAATTTCGTGCTTTCATCTAACTGAAATACAGAATCTATCAAGCAATACTGAAGAAGAGCGGCGATAATCATTCACCTGTAGGTGACGTCTCGCTGCGAAGAAGCAAACGACGCCGTGTGCCGAAATTTATCGGCGTACCCATTCGAACTCTCCATCTTTTAACGCCGACGATCGATCAGAGGATTCCTACGCCCGGAGCTCAGCTTTCCGTGGCTTTCTCTCTCTATGGTTACGCTCGGAGTTCTCCGATTAAAAGGGTGTCGATTTCAGGCGAGTTTAGGAAGCTTTTCGTTTTTGATTTGATTTGTTGAATGATCAATCAATTGTAGTGAGAGCGGAGAAAATCGAAATGGAGAGTCGTCGCCGGGGAATGTGGGCCCCCACCGACATGCTTTGGTGATGTTGACTTTGGTCTCCTTTATTACCGGTAATAATTTACATATTCAATTTACTCATATTTTTTTTTTTTTTATTGAACACCAGAAATTTTAGTGGTTTAAGATTTTGTGGTTTAATCGGTATAAAATCGAAATCAAACCGAAGTCAAACAAGTATATTTAAATATATTTAATATATACTTGTGATTGAATCATTTTTTTTTCGAAACGATAGCTTGCATTAATAACAAAGATACAGAGCTAAATAGCCCAAGGGGTCTCACCGATACATCGTCAACCGGGAGAACAAAGGCTCACAAAGGAGCACCACACAAACCCCACAAGGGGGGAACAACACTCCCATACAGGGAGAAAAAAGTCCACAAGGGACACAAACACCGACAGAAAACAAAACCAATTATCTAAAAACCCAAGATCTAAAGAACCTATTACAGACAAAGCTATTAAGCTAAATCTACGATACTCCTCACTTTCTTCGGCCGTCGACTTCTTGGTTTTGTCTTCATCGGACTGAGGGCTCCACAAGAGAGAAAAGGACTCCTGACCGGCGGTCAGGAGAGACGAGGTTCCCAGACAGTAGTGGGAGGGGTTGGCGGCAGGGTTGGTGGCAGGCGGATGACCGGGGCGGGGCGGAAGCCGGCAGGTCGGATGCGGGGCGAGAGGCGACCGGCGTAGGGCAGGCGATTGCTGAAAAAAAAAACAAAACAAAGAAAACATAAAAAGAAAAAAAATAGATAAAAATCGAGCTCCCCCAACCTCCCTCCGACGGAGGTTGGGGGAGGAAGAAAGTCGCAGATAGAGAAGGCAAGGAGAGTAGAAGGAAGAGAAGGGGAAAGGAAGGAAGAGAATCATTCAAATAATATAAATTATATAGATGTTTATTTAGTAACTTTTGTTCTATATTAGAATTTTATAAAATTGAGGGTCAAAATTAAATAAAATAAATTGTATGGGTATTAATTATACCAAGGGCTACAGAAATAAATTTATAAAAGTTGGGGTCAAAAGTGAATAATGTGAAAAATCTGATCTATTAGTTAATTATTAGAAAATAAAAAAAAAACGGTCCATGGGATTCGAACTCAGCCCATTTTCTTGCAAGTCCACTACCTTACCGCTGGACTATGTGGAAACATCTATAAACTTGTTCATTTGCTTTTCCTATACAGTCTTATTCCGTTTTTTCTTTTTTTTTTAAATAGACTCAGATCGGGCCGGAATCGGACCTGATTTTCGGCCGGTTCAGTGGTTTCCGGCCTGAAACGGCCGGTCCGGTCCGGTTTTTAAAACCTTAGCTAAAGTGCATTCCTCGTGGTTTTGTCGAAATGCACATAAACCTCCGTTGTTTTTTATTGTACGGCAGTACCCGTGGTTTAACTAATGTTGCACCGTACTTCCCGGGCAGCAGTTGCTAGAAATCGTGAATTTAATAAATATTAAGATTAATAATTTTGGAAATTGAGCTTAACTTAATAAGTATATCGGTTAGACCTAAGAGAAACCGGATGGATACTAAATAAACCGTTCACAAGCGCTATTATACACCGGATAAAGCAACTGTCGAAAAACGCATTGAAGATTGGAAGAAATGATACTGTATATGCCACGGTGGACAAAGAATTCAAACATCATTCAAGGGGCGGCAAAATGAAGACTCCTGACGAACACATTAATTCATGGCTGCAAGGCAATGTCAAGTCGAAGTCTAACCAAGCTTAATAAGCAAAAACCAGAAGCCACGGCGCAAACGGCAGTGAAGACCGGACAGTACCCATTTTGGGTAAAGAACATTTAACGTAATGAACGGTGCTCAGAACCATCTCACAACGGATACAAGCTCAGACTTCAAGTATAAATAAGAGGTAAGCCAGCTGGAGATGGTTACGACACTCAACAAAGAAACTATTATGGGAGATTTAGCTCAAGCATTTAGCTCTTTCGTGAGAGAAAGAATAAGTGTCGTCCTCACTGGACGAAACCTGCTGGGCTAGTGAGTGAGTTTTCTTAATGGACTGTAAAAAGCTCTTGAAAGATACGGACTGCAAAAAGCTGTCTAGCTGTGGTGTCTAGGAGTTTAGTTAGCAAGTATAACCGGGAGGTTATATGTGTCAGTCTAGCTATGAAGGTTAGACAACGGGGGTTGAATCAAAACTGAATCTTCTAGAATAGCCTTTCTTGCGGGAAAGGGGGAGATGTAAGAGATCTTTTTAGCTCCGAACTTCCATAACAAATCGCTGTGTTTTTCGCATACAAACACTCACACAGCACATCGCAGAACCGGTCTCAGTCCCAAACTGAACGGTCTCGCTTTCGCACTTACATACTCACAACATATCAAACACCGGTCTCTAACCTTAACCGGTTGAAAAAATATCGAAGTGTTTATTCACCCCCTCTAAACACACACACCGATCCTAACAGCAGTTTTGACCGAAATTGGATTACACGCTATCTTACTGTAGGTGCGTTAAGCTTGAACCATATTATTTACTGTTAAATGATCAGAATAACCCCACCTATTCAACTTCTTTTCAAATGATAACCTGACCCTCTCTAGCACAAAAACTGTTCCCTCGGGTTATCATTTGAAAAGAAGATGAATAATTGGGTTATTCTGTTCATTTAACAATAAAAATATGGTCATTTGAGCGCGTAATCCAAATTTCGGGCAAAAACTGCTGGCCGGGATTATCATTTGAAAATAAGGTGAATTTTTTGGGTTATTCTGGTCATTCTACAGTAAATAATATGGTTCAAGCTTAACCCACATGCAGTAAGAGCGCGTGTGATCCAATTTCGGGCAAAAACTGCTGCCTGAGGGTACGATGCAACATTAGTTAAACCACAAGGAAGTACCGTACAATAAAATCACTAACAGAAAAAGATTGCAGTGCGTTCGATAATGATTGAGTGACATTGCTTCTTCAGCCCGAACCGAGGAATCCCTTAGATATGATAAACCACGGGCTTTATCATTTCGACAAAACCACGAGTGAGTGATATGCATAAGGGAATTACTATTCACCGCCCCATATTTACTTGTTACCGGCCCTAAAGGGCTGGAAAAAGACGATATTGCTCTTATGATATTTAAATTAATTTAAAAAGAATAAACTATAATAAACAGTAAAAATTTCTATTTAAAGTCCTTTTCACACAATACTTTCCAAATCATACATCCAAATCAGACTGAAAAGACAGAAAATACTCAAACCGCAATGGATCACCGACAGGGACAGAGAAAGGGAAATGGTCTATTCTCACGACTGGTAAGTAAATTGTTGTAAAAATCATTCGTAAGTAAATGGATTATCGAACACGGGTCGAAATAGTCTTAAAAAAACGGCCGATTGAACGAATTTTAGGGCCGAAACTCGGCACGGCCAAAACAAAATTTCGACCGCAACAAGTGACGGCCGACACATAATTTCGGCCGTGTTTGTTGCGGCCGAAATTTTGTTTCGTCCGAGCAAGCGCCGGCCGAAATCAAGCTTCGGTCGTGCAGGCACCGGCCGAAACTATGTTTCGGTCGGCGCTGTTCCGGCCGGCATCGCCATTCGGTCGGGGCAGTGGCGGCCGAAAATACTGATCGGCCGCCCATCTTTTTGCTTTTATAAATAAATATTTAATTGCAGACTCGGGGTGGGAAGTCCCTACTCGGAGGGAGCAGTAGATCCCCCGTTGGAGGGATATGGAAGCGTCACACGAGGACGCGCGGCGTTGACACATCCGTTCGTAGAGAACGGGAGGAGGAGAGACGGCAGCGAGCGGATGCTTCTCAGTCCGTATATGCGGATCATGACATGCCGGATGATGTAACATCGTTTCAGTCATCCGATGACGATGTGCCATCGGCCTCCTCAGGTAATTTCGTTCTCTTCTATAAACTGACATGCGATGTCGTGATACGTAAAAGAAATTAAGTTTATTTTTGCGTTATTCGTTATTCCTGGAGGGTGCGCGGGCCACAGCCCGGTGGTCCAGAAGACGATGAGGTGATCCCTAGTTATCTGGGGCACATCGCGCCCCGCATCTCGATGGGTGAGCAGGAGAGGCCCCTGCTGAAGTACCAACATTTCTTTCGCGGAGTTAATGGCTTCCACGTCGGTCGAAAACCGTCCTCCTCTGCGAAAATGCTCACTGTAGTTTACCCCGTCGCCGATAAAATCCTCCGGGATGTGGACTTCGCTCTCCTCGTCTGAAAAAAAAAATGACACGGCCGAACAGACATTTCGGCCCCATTTAGATGCGGCTGAACTACAATTTCGGCCCTGCATGAGAGGGTCGAAATAAAATTTCGGCCGTCGCAGTTTCGGCCGACTTAAGATTTCGGTCGGGACAGCGCCGGGTGAACTATATTTTGGGCCCTCTCATGCAGGGCCGAAAATTTTTTTCGGCCCCCACAAGGTGCGACCGGAAATGATATTCGGCCGGGCCTTGTTCGGGCCAAAATTATTTTTCGGCCCTCTCATGCAGGGGCGAAAATATTGTTGGGTGAGCCTTGCGAATCCGATCCATGTTCGATAATTCATCTACGTACGAACGAATTTTACTAAAATTTGCTTACCAGTCGTGCCAATAGACCCTTTCCTTTGCCCTGTCCATTTCCCCTGTCGTCGATCCATTGCGATTTGAGTTTTTTTTGTTATGTTTGAGTCTGATTTGGATGTGTGATTGCAATATGAAAGTGTTGTCTAGAAAATGACTTTTAAATAGAAATTTATATTCAAAAAGGCAAAATTATCTTTTTTCAGCCCTTTAGGTTGCGGTGACTAGGAAAAAAGGGGTGGTGAATAAAAATCCAATATGCATAATTAATAATGTAATAACTAATATATAACCAAAAAACGGTTGGAACTCGAGAAAATTACTTGCAATAGAAATCCACAAATTCAAGAATGATGAAAACAAAGCAACAAGCTGAGGATTTTTAACTATCAGTGAAATCAGCATCTAAAATGGCCTGAAAAAAGGATCAACCTTGACTGTTGTTGAGCTCCACCATGCTCTTACTTCGAGAGAACTTTCCAAAACCATTCCTACTCTTCGAAGAGGGAACATTTGCTGCTGCTGACGACGATGATGAAGAAGATGCTGAGGATGGCGTCGATTCTTCTGCTTTTCCATTTTCGATGACATTGCCTGGCGATATTCTTGAAGGATCGATATCATGCTTAGGAGGGAAGGCGTTATTACAAGCTAACCTCCACGTATCTCCTCCATTGCTTGGGAGAGATAAACCTCGAGAGAAACCGGGTATGTTCGAAGTGTCGATTAGGAAATCTTCTAATGTTGCGAGAGATTGAAGTTGTTGTCCCAGCGATGCGATCGTTTTCTGGCATTCGGCGAGCTTATCAGCAGCCACGGCGAGATTTTCCTGAAATATGTGCCAATGACGTTAATCGTACGTTGCTGCATACATAGTATTTTTGTCTTATTTTTCGTTTTCGAACGAACTGACTATTTTTACTTTATCCCTAACCTGCTTTACTTTGAGTTCTTTGTCTGGATTTGGGTTTTGACGATCTTCAGTTTCTTGGATCTTCAATGCGAGTTCGTTCTCCAGTTCCTGGCACTTCGATCTTAATTCCATCGATAAAGATTGTTCCTTTCTGAGAGCGTCAGTTTCTTGGATCTTCACGGCGAGTTCGTTCTCCAGTTCCTCGCACTTCGATCTGAGTTCTGCCGATAAAGATTGTTCCTTTCTGAGATGGGCCTCCAAAGATTCGACCTTTTCAGACAAAGTCCTCGATTCTACTTCAACTGTAAGAAACTGAAACTCGAGCAGTTCCTTAGCCTCTTTAACTTCAATCAGCTCCTTCTGCAAGTATTGGACCTTGTTTTCAGCTTCATCCAGGCATTTCTGGGCTAAACCGAGCAAACCGTGATTTTCATTTAACGAGCTCTCAAGCTCTAACTTCGCTAATCCCATCTTCTCTAACCTAGTCTCAAGTTCAGCTACTCGCTGAGTCATCATTTCGAGCTCAGCTCTCAGTTGATTATCGACAGACACTGATTCTCCAAAGGCGGATTCTGATGTTGTAATGGCTGTGTTCGTATTGCTCTTCATCTCATCAGGTAAAGCTGCAATCCTCTCCATTTCCAAGAAATCGTCCATCATATCAATATCAACTGAGGAAGAAACTTGATTTTTAGCAGAGTCGAGCTTTTCATTCTTGAACTGATCGAGCTCTGCCAGTAAAGCTGAAGCCCATGAGTCCACTTGTTTCTGGCCGAGCCCATTAATTTTCTCCGCTTTGCAAACCTTACGAAGTTCAATATCAGCCGTGCTTGGCCTCTCGCAACTGTCCGAATGGCTATCTGTAAGAGACTCTGCATAGTGGTAAGAAGGTGAAGCGGGTTTTTGATTGTTGAACTTTCGAGATAAAACTTGATTAAGCCTTCTACACTCCGATTCTAGCTTAGCAACTTTTTTAATGCCCTCTAACTGCGACTTGCTGGCTAATTCTGCGGCTTGTGTGCTTAAGTCTCTCTCGACGGCCATCGCTTCGAATTCCTTGAAGTGGGAATCGAGCGCTTGCTTCAAAGTGGAGTTTTCTTTCTCCAAAGCCTCGAGGAGAAGGCTTGTGTTAGGATCATTACATTGCGTCTGAAGCTCCAGAATCTGTTTCTCGAGATCTGATTTCGTCGATTCCCATGAGCGTTCTTTCTCTGAGATTGCATCGGCGATTATCTTCTCTTGATTGTCTCTCGCTTGCCTCAGTTGCCTGACGCATTCTTTGAGGGCAGCGTCGAGATGATTGACTCTAACTTCCAAGTTTATGTTCTGCGTTAGGGCAGCCTCGAGCTGCTGCTTTAGTACAACCACTTCTTTTTCGGCCTTTTCCCATCCTATGTATGCAATAATTAAGATTAAGCGGATAACAGAAGTTCTAAACAACATAAAGTCGCAGAGGAAGAACTGAAATTGTTACCAGCAACAGCTTCTTCAGCAACTTTAGCATGCTGCTTAACTAAGTCTTCTTTGGCTCCAACATTTACCAAAGCAGCTGATAGTTTCTCCGTGAGATGATTCATACTTTCTTTCAATGCTTCTTCCTCTGATGAAGGCTTAGGTGTGGCTTCTGGCGAATGGGTGCTGCTTTTAGGAGACGGTTCTCTTACAATCTCCTATTTGAGCCCCATAAAGGAAATAGGTTGCGTAAGAAATATGAAGACTGGTGGATATCAAAGGCTTTTTGCTTGAAATGGAAAGAAAAACGAAACCATAGTGATTGTCTGCTTCCTCATAGCACACATGGTATCATAATTCACAACAGAAGTTCATCTTAGAACTTCTCTTTCTCTTTTCCTTTTCTTTTCAAACTCTGAGAGGCAAAGTTCAATGCTCCGTCGATTTACCATTGAATCGAATACAGTGAAGAAGAAGAAGAAGAGTATAAAATTCACCTGTTCATCGGAGTAGCTCTCAGAATGGGAAGAAGGTGATTCTGAACTGTCGCTTTCACATGGACTTCTCTCAGAAGACTTTCTTTTCCACAACCATTTCTTCTTCTCCATCTCTCAATTAAATTCTCCAAATAACTCTTACGATAATCGTCGAAGTCTCACCTGCAATTTTACATCCATTCTTTCAGATCACTCTGATGAAAAACGAATCCATTTACCGAGTGAATAAACGCTATAGATGAAAACCCCAATTGCAATATCGCATGAATAGAACAGTTAATTGAAAACCTGAGCCTGAGATAACGAAGCGAAGATTAAGCCCAGCTCGAAGATAGCAACTTGGAGCAACCCATCCAACTTCAATACTCAAAAGCACACCAAAATTCCAAGCTGAATGAGCTCGATTCACTTCATGGGCTTGCTTCTCATAAAGAAACGAGGAACGTTGACGGAGATCTGCGATGTGTAAAATCTAGATTCGCTAAACAAATCTTCTCTCTGCAGTAAAAAAAAAGAAAAGAATTGATTTGTTTTTTAAATCCTCGAGAAGCAGAGCATGTGATGTTATGGTGTTTTCACAGTGGAGAATGAGCCAAGCACTTTTCAGCTTTTTCTATGAGGAAATTTATTGCAATATATATTTATATTTTCCAATTTCTGTTTTTCATTTTCTTTTCGTCTCTTTAGTTATTTTGAAATCTAAGGATTCTCACTGCCTCCCGCCCATTAATGAGGAGCGTCGCATGCGTCATAGATTTTAAATTAATACCAATAGTTATAGCGTGAAAAAAAAAAAATTAAACGTAAATGACATTAAAAACGATCAAGAACTCGTTTCGTAAAAATAACAAATTAAAACCAAAAGTAAAATGGGTCATCAAACTCCCCATCATAACTGTACGTAGGGGTGTTCAAAAATCGGGATAACCGAATAACCGAACCGAAAACCGAAAATTCGGTATGAACCGAACCTAACCGAATTGGTTCGGTTCGGTTTTCGGTTCTTAAAAATAGAAAACCGAAAATTTCGGTTTTTCGGTTCGGTTATTCGGTTAACCGAATAAAAACCGAAAAACCAAAATTTAATAAATTAATTAATAAATATTTAATAAATTAATTAATATATATTGATATATTTAATAATTAATATATATGTATTTAATAATTAACTAATATATGTATTTTAATAAATTATTGAGTATATATTTAGTAAATTAATTAATATAATATAAATTAATTCTGAAATATTATTTTTTCCCCAAAATTATTATTATTATTATTATTTTTTCGACCGAAAAAACCGAAAAAAAATTCGGTTTTTACCGAACCGAACCGATTAAGTTCGGTTCGGTTTTCGGTTATAAAATTCTTGAACCGAAAATTCGGTTAACCGAATTTTCGGTTCGGTTCGGTTCGGTTTTAACCGAATGAACAGCCCTAACTGTACGGAGACTGTCTTCTGTTTTGGGCTGGGCTATTATTGGGCCTTTGACGCACATAAGCCCAATCCTCTTGCTGTACGGACTAGCGCTTTGATTTTTTTTTCTAGGTTTGTCTTCGCTGACCTGCAAAACGAATTTAGATGGCACTTTTATTTAAAAATAACATATCGAACAGTAATAAATGATAACTAATATTTATGGGACACCCTACGTGTGTGCATAAAATAAAGTTAATAATTATTAAATAATTTTCATAAGTAATATGCTAAAAATAGGATTTGGTAGTTCTAATGCTGTTATGGAAGGTACATGGTTTAATAAGATTTTTTTTTAATTTTTTAATAGATGTAAAAAAATCCTATTGGTCAATTGAAACAGGCCAATTAATGATTTATCCTAGTCAACCCCTTCTATTATACTGCTACTTTCTTGCACACCCGATGTGTGTGCTTAAATATATAAAAAGAAACTTAATTGTAGAGGCATGGTACAGTAAACAAAAAACTATAAGTGATATGAAATACTTAATTAATTAAATTACAAACGAAATTAAATTGCAAATAAATTATACACCAAATTGTGGCAGTTTACATACATCCCAAATCACTTACATAATAATATATGGGCGATAAGTCCCTTCTCTCTAAATTTTTCTCTCCGAAACCCTAGCAAAACAATCGGCCCGCCTCTCTTCTTCCCTCCCTTTCTCTTTTCCCCTCCTCCTCCACCTCCATCATTAATGAAGCTGTGGGAGGTTCCATTTCCACTTTCTTTGTTCTTTCTTTTGTTTCGTTTTCTATATAAAAAATTGTCTTGTAGCTCCCCTCCACCGCCTCCGCTCGCCGCCTCCACCGCCTCCGCTCGCTGCCGTCTCCGCCTCCGCCAGCCGCGCCCACCTCTACCTTTGCCAGCCGCGCCCACACCGACGCCCGGCTCGCCTGCAGTCTATCGCCGACATCCCCTCCCACCTCGTCTCTCTCGACCTGAGGGTCGGGAGCCTTTTTTCCCTAGTGGAGCCATCAGTCCGGTGAAGACAAAACCCATACGTCAAAGGCCAGGTAAAAGAATATCGAAGTCAATTGCAATGAGAAAGATATTTGGGAAATCTGTATTCTGTTGTATTCAATTGACGTGTTGCTTACTTATAGCTGACAATTCCTAACTAATGCTCACGAACGAATTATAAAGAACAAAATAGCACTTAATTAACCAAAATGTAAAACAGAGCAATAGTAAGTGGTCTTCAGTGAACTTGTTCAAGGTAGCGCAAGACATGCTGGGCTGCTTGCCAATGGGAGAGGTGTGGTTTGTGAACAAACTGGCTAAGTTGTTGAACCACATAGGTAATGTTTGGTCGAGTAAAATTGAGATACAACAGACGCCCAATTAACCTGCAAAACTGAGAAGGGTCAGAAAGTTGGGGTGTGTTATCTTTGTCGATATCAACAAACTGAAAACCTCCTAGCAGTGGCAATGAGGCAGTCGAACAATCCAACATGTGTGTGTCACGAAGAATGTCCGTAATATATTTCTTCTGAGAAATGTGGATGCCTTGAGAAGTTCGGTTGATCTCCATTCCTAGGAAAAACTTAGCATGACCAAGATCTTTGATAGTGAAGTCTGATCAAGAAAGTCTTTCACACGCTGTAACGGGAGTCATCTGAGCCTCTACGAAGAACATCGTCCACATAGACAAATAGAAATATCTGAGAAGTTTCTCCGAACAAAGTAAAAAGGCAGTGATCATGCGCAGATTGTGAGAAGTCGAAGTCGTTGAGTTCAGAATTGAATTATTCATTCCATTGTCGCGAGGCCTGCTTCAAACCATATAGAGATCTCTTGAGCTTACAAACCTGACATGATTGTGCATGTAGATAGCCTGGAGGTGGTTTCATGTAAACGTCTTCATCAAGATGCCCATGAAGAAAGGTGTTATTTACATGAAGCTGGTGTAAATTCCAACTTTTTATCGCAGCAATGGTGTAAACCCATCATCATTACATTTAATTCTATAAACCCACTTGCAGCCAACTAACCTTTTCCCATCTGGCAGAGGAGTTAAGTCCCAGGTGTTGTTGTCTTCCAGGGCTTCTGTCATAGCGCTCCTTCATACTAGACAGTTTCGAGATGTCAATGGTGTGGATACAATCATCATCCCTAGATTATCTGATCCATAAAGCTAGTAATCTTCCTCTTGCTCAACAGCTTCAATCTAACTTTTGTTCATCTTATTCAGGATTCTCCGTTTGTGAACTCATCAATTATCGATGCGTTTAAGCTAAGATCATAGTGTGATAGAAAGAGAATCAAAATTTCTCCTGCTCGGATACCATGTCGCGATAGAGAAAAGAAGATCAAAGTCAATTGCGATGAGAAAGATATTTGCGAAATTTGTATTCTGTTGTATTCAATTGACGTGGTGCTTACTTATACACAACCGGCAATTCCTAACTATTGCTAACGAACTAATTACAAAGAACAAAATAACACGTAATTAACCAAAATATAAAACGGAGCAATAGTAAGTGGTCTTCAGCGAACTGTTCAAGGTGGTTTATATCGATACTCCTTCAAAGAGTATCGTAGATTTAGCCTAATCATTTTTTTCTGTTATAGGTTCTTTGGTCTTGATCGTAGATTATGGTGTTCTGTTTCCTGTCGGTTTTTGCCCCTTGTGGACCATTTTCTCCACATGTGGGATTGTTGGTGCTCCTATGTGAGCATTGTTCTTCCGTACCGTTGAGACCGCTCGGGCTATTTAACCATGTATCTTTGTTATTAATGCAAGCTATCATTTGGAAAAAAAAACCAATTATATAATAGTATAGCTATAGATAATAGATATCTCCCGCCAATGAACTTATTCCGCTTAGCCCTTCCTACTGTCTTGTAACTAAATGTTGTTCATGTCATGATATGACGTGTAAGGATGATATACATACACTATTTTACATCTAATTCTAGCAATTAGCAGTTGACACGTGGTAAATTGCTTCATCCAATCACAAAACAATATTAGTTAATCCATTGGTCTCATACGCAATATGTTGCGAATTCGATGAAACTGTTGTGTCCATGTGCCTTATACGAAAATAGAAAGCTCTACACCAGTATTATTTGCCTCTATCCATGATATAGTGTATATATATATATATATATATATATATTATAAACGCGTATGGGTTAAATAGTGAATTTCTTCGTCGTAATCTATATATAGCTTAATCATTACCTATTGACCTACTTGCAATGAATTGTATTCTCCTTCACTTATTTTAATATATTATATTATATATGTGGAATTGTGGATGACGAAAGAGAATAGGCGTTTCTTATATAATTTATTATGCATAAATAATTAGATTATATGGTTGTGTCTTTCTTAAAACTTTTGATATATAATATTTAATAATATACTGTACATTGTGCTCCACCCCAATATATATATATTAATGTATGTTATCCTAAATATTAAATAGAGAATATTATGTATAAATTACATCTTCGCGCCAATTTTCTCTCCTCTCAGCCATGGCGAAGAAGAGAAGAACGGCGACACAGAGGGCAGCGCCGGTCACGGTGGTGACGACGCCGCCCCCTCCCAACGAACAATCGACGGAATATGGAGCGAGTGATGAGGATCGGAGGCGCGATCGCGCAATTGAGAATTCTGTGCGCACTGTTCCATTGGGGACGCCGAAGCAGAATCAATCTCCAATCAATTTGGGCTCTGATGGACAATTGGAGGCAGCGCGATTTCAATTGAGATTTCCTACGGGCGATCGCAACCAGCAGCGAGGCAAAACACCTATTGAATTGCCTAGCACTGGTCAATTGGGGAAAGGCAGTCCCCATTCCCCAACTATCCTAGTAGCTGATGAACAAATGGATAGAGAATGGCCAAAATTGTCAAATTCAGGCAATCGCATAATCGCACCCCAAGCTGCAAGTAACTGGACTAATTTCAATGCAAAGCTTCTGCAAAAGAGGGACAATCGACTCGAATATGTTGCCCCTACCAATGAGGACGGACAGGAGATAAGCCAGATAGCGATTGAGGAGATCCAAGAGGAAGTAGAACACTGGAATTCAGCCCTACTTTGCTATGTCCTTGGGGCTAATCCCCTATAGTGTCATGGTTGGGTTTCTGAAACGGAAATGGGACAAAGTAAGGTTGCAGAATATCTGGCAAGTGAGACAGGGCCTCTTTTTGGCTAGGTTTGACAGTGTGGCATCGAGAGACATAATACTGCAAACTGAGATCTTACATTTCGATCGGAAACCAGTGGTGTTAACCCCTTGGACGGAGGATACTGAGCTGAACAAAACAGGGGTTGACAGTGTACCGATATGGGTACAACTCCCTCAATTGGAGATCAAATACTGGGGCATGAAAACTCTGAGTAAACTTGCGAGTCTGATTGGGAGGCCAGTAATGACTGATGATGTTACGAGGAAGAAAGAACGCATTCACTATGCCAGAGTCCTTGTGGAAGTTGACCTCAATAAGCCGCTTAAGGACACCATAAAGTTTGTTAATGAGAAAGGCCAGCTCCTCGAACAAAAGGTCACCTATGAATGGAGACCAGTGCGCTGTTCTAACTGCAACGGGTATGGGCACGAAACAGTAGTATGTAAAAAAGGGATCTCGAAAGATTGGCAACCTAAACAGAAGCAAATGACTAATGAACCACCTCCAGGTCAATTACCTAGTGGGAAGCAAGCTAATGGCCATGTTGCAATGGCAGAGCACCCCACAGAGGTACCAAATCCCACTGATACCACAGATGGGAAGGAGGGGAATCAACAGTGAGTGGACTCAGGAA